>BGPR01007459.1:0-71046 GCA_013235015.1 Araneus ventricosus
TTCTTCATCGTAGTCTTTAAAAGTTTCTTTTTTTTTAATGCGAATGATTTACACGACCCCTTGTTTTTATCAGTTTTCACAAAATTACATTTAAATGTCTTTTATCACTATTAACAAAATTGCAATTAAATGTCATTTGCTATTTGTGATCGGTATATCTGGAGGCATTATGATTGGAATTCCATTTGACTAGAATAGTTGAAAAAAAACTGAACATTACATAGAACAGAAACATTAAAATGGCCACCATCTTAATGGTGGAAATCTTAATTGGAAGCAAATGATAAAAAATCCTTAGATATACGCCATTTTTATTGGCCTCGAGGAACATTCATCCCAAATTCGACGGAAATCGAACAGCACGTTTGGTTGTGGCTGCGTAACAAATTTACAGACGAAACGTCAAACATTCGAATTAAAACAGGATATCGCTTCGCTCAGGCAAAAATACATTTTATATGGCTTTTTAAATTAATACTGAAAAATTTGTAAATATATTACAGTTTCTTCTGTGCATGCGTCCTCTGATTGCTGCGCTCTAGACCACAACCTATATTGGCTTTATTGGAAATCCAGCTCTGTATACAACAGAGAAAAGATTCATACAGGGTGCCACTTAAATAAGGGAATAACTTCAGAACGATGACAACTATAATCATGAAAAGTGGTGTTATAGGTATAGTGAAACAGCTATGCACTATCCAGTGGTTCCCAACCCATGGGCCGCGGCCCAGTTGTGGGCCTCGGATAGCGTATTAATGGGCCGCGAAATGCTAGTCAAGAGTCGAAGTCAGGGGCTCTTCAAGAGTCTTCACTTGTTTCTTGCTTTATAAATCAATATATTTTTATTCATTTTACAATAGGCTTCACTAATTACTAGCATATAAGGGCATCTAATATACAGGGTGTCCACACTTATCGTAGTCCAATAGCTAATTTCTAAACCGTTAGATATAAACATATAGTTCCAATTGGAAAAATGCTTTAAATAAAGGGAAGAATTATATTTTATGTTTTTTGAGCCACTAAATATATTTCTGAGAAAATTACGAATTCCAACTTTTTATACGGTTCCCCCGGTCCTATCAGTCATATTAAGTAAAATATTCTTGACATTCTAATATTTTAAACAGAAAAGGACCCGCTCGTTAGCGACTAAAACTGAGCGAGTTATGGAGCTTTGAATTTCATGATTTTTACCAATCAGCGGCTTCGTCGAGCAACTGCTGCGCATTGATTCGTGAATCATCTTCAAGACGGCTATTGAAATGTTTGTTTAAAATGTTAGAGTGTCAAAAATATTTTACTAATTATGATTGATAGGACCGGGGGACTGCATAAAAAGTTAGATTTCGTAACTTTTTCAGGAATATATTTATTCACTCAAAAACATATAATTCTTCCCTTCATTTAAAGCATTTTTCCGATTGGAACTATATGTCTATCTCTAACGGTTTAGAAATTAGCTATTGGACCACGATAAGTGTGGACACCCTGTGTATATATATATACTAGCAGTACGCGCACGGCGATGCCCGTGGAATCAGGACTTAAACAAAATAAAAAAAAATCGCCCACAATGACACGAAAAAGTTTTCAAAACAAAAGATACACATTATAGATTTTCCGGCTTATTTTTTCCGCGATAACATGTAGAAAAACAGTACAGAGTACATTAATCCAAAACAATATAAAAAAAATTGTTGCCCGTGGAATCAGGACTTCAACAAAATGAAAAAAAAAAAAATTCTTAGAACATGACAAAAAGCTCCGAAGGTTATGACGTCACCTGACCCTTCATCCAATCAAATTGAAAGCTGCGTTCCGAAAGACTGTCGCTGAAGGAATTTCGCTCGACAAAAATAACTTTCATCTGCCCAGGAATAATTTAATTTTAAAAAAACGGGAAAATATATTTTAACCGTTCTTGTTTTAAATCAGAGAGAACCGTTCTAGTTATAAGCTGAATAAAATTGAAAATAATAGTGTTATTAGAAAGTCGGATGCAACAAATTTAAAATCAAAACTAACATCTTGATGCCAAAACTGAGTATTTTTTAAAAATTTCTCAAAATTCAGTAAATTGCGTTAGAAATTCAAAACTAACTTCATTAGAACGGAAATCGCGTGCTCTTTCCGATGGTGTATCTATTTTTGTCGTACAGTTATTTGAAATCATTCTATTGAGAAATAACCGCGAAAAATCAAACAAAACAACACAAAACATTAAATAAAAAAAAATCTAGATTAAAATTTAAAATTTCGGCTTCGAGGTGCATTCAGTCACCATTACGACTACCTGTGTACCAAATTTCATGGCTGTAAGTGCGATAGATTCGTCTGGACATCGCAGACAAACACACACACACACACGCACGCACACAAACATTGCCTTTTATAAGTATAGATATAATGTGCGTTTGTATTTTTTTACTTGTATATTTAGTTAGTGGGCCTCAAAATATTTTTTTACACAACAGGTGGTCCGCAAAACCAAAAAGGTCGGGAACCACTGCGCTACGCGATGAGACCACTTACAGTTCCCCCTGGTAGAAAACTCCGGAGTTAACACTCCCATCTCAAAAACTGTATAAGAATGAGGAAAAACGTCAATTACAAAATCGTTGAGCATTATCGATTTAGTACATAAAGACACCTTTGAGACATTGATACGAAGAACAGAACACTTAAAACACACAGTTGCTTGTTCACAATTTCAGAAATTGCGTGTAACAAAATATGGACAAAAGGAGAAAATGTTATCTTTCGGACAAAAATGGCCCCAATATACTTTTTCCTGTGGGAATAATTCAAGCAGCAGGTTTATGCGATTTTCCTCCAGCATTACGGTACCTTCGGTGACGTATTTATTACTGCTTGTGCCAGCGTGCTAAATGTGAAATTCATAAAAGGGCCCAAATCTGTATTGCAACTTACAGATAGCAGTTTAAACCCCGAAAATAAAGGTATCTTGTCACAACTAGTTGTTTTTTCTCTTTTTAACGCGTTTCGTCACGTAACAGTGTTGGAAATTTCCAACAAATAAATATACATTTTAAATGTTCTATTCTTAGTATTAATATTCCCAAGGTGTATATTTGAACTTAAACGATAACGCTCTACAACTTTGTAATTTACTTTTTTCCTCTATCATGTACCAATTTCGAGAGAGGAACTGTAACCCCGGAGTTTTCCGCTAATTGCCGCTGTAAGAGATCTAATGGCATAGCGCATTACCCTTTTTACTATACCCAGACACCAATTTAATATTATAGTTAAGGAAGTGTGTGTAAGGGATTTAAGTGGGCAGTGTGTGTGTGTAAGGTATTAAGTATATTACTCAGATCGATCTTAACACGATACTTCAGCCGCAGTTCTTCGTATTGCTCAAGACCATTGCTTCTGTTTTTTGACATTGTGGATTTTCAGTGAAAACCCAGGATCAATCTCCAATACCATATTGATCTTCTATTCACATGAAAGGAATTAAAGATTCTATCCTCTAGTCTGAAATATGTCAGCATTATAATGCTTTAGGCTTGATTCATCTGACTTTATATTCTTTTTAAAAATTAGTTACAATTCATAAAATTTAGCAAAATTAATTAATTAAATTTAAATAAATTAAAATAAAAACATATTTTGCATTAAATAGAAAGACGCATATGCAGCCGAATCTAATAAAATATAAAAACAAATAATAGAAATTTAAATTAAAAGGAAAATAAATTAAAAGAAACAAAAAGTAAACAATAATAATAATGTGTGAAAAATAATGAAAACAATAAACGCTTTTGCGCGCAAACGCAGCAGTAAAAAGTAATTACTTCAACAGAAATTTTTTTTTAAAAAATAACACAACAAAAACTATAGAATAAAAAACCAAAGATTCTCTAATACTTTAATTAGAAATTATTCAAAATGGAAAGGAACTAAAATGGCGCACTCATCAGAAACCACACGCCATTTTTAGTTCAAAAAGAACAAAATTTTCTGTAGAAAGGAATGACAAAAAGTCAAACCAATGTGATCACAAAAAAGGTATTTAATACCGTCTCAACGCGCTCATTTATAAAATGCAATAATTTAAAATTATGGAGAGTATTCTTGTAAAATATGCTTAAAAATATTGTTATAAATTTATTAAAATTATAGAAAACATTGCATAGAAATTGGGTACTGGTATTGATGAGAAGCTAATCTTTTGAATTTCAAAGTGGTGTAAGAACTAGGTTTTGTGCAATGATATGCTCTGAAGTTATTAATGAAAAAGGTTAAAATTTCGATTAATTTTTAATGAAAAACATAATTAAAAAAAATTGAAAATCCATTTCTTATTGGCATGTTAACCATTGGCATGCAGAGGCAGCATGAAGCCCGGGCAACTGCCCGTGGCACCAAAGCGGGAGTGTGAAGAAAAAATGTTTTCATACACTTGAAAAATAATATATTTTTAATGTTTTTAATGCATTATTTTAGTTTCTACAATACTACTATATAATCTACGACGGCGGTTCGAAAACATGATGGTAAAGCAATAGAGGGTTTTAAAATCAAGCTGACCTTTAAACCATAATATTATTAAGAATATCTGCAAGTACAACATGCATATTTCTATGTAAAAAGTTTCCCTGACATTTAGAATACATGAATTATAGAATTGAAAAAATACATTGGTTGGGGGTGCCATACTGTTTCCTTGACCAGCTGGTAAAATTACTTCGGACCGCTTCTGTTGGCATGTACTGTCACCACGAGAACTCTGCTCGCCAAGTTGTCTAGTTGAGTGCGGTCGCTATAGAAATATGTTATCTGAGGAGGAAGCCATTTCGAGTAGGTAGACGTTCATTCAAGTTTGCTACTTACATTGGTGCACTTAGCTCCAAATGGGAAGGAACGTGCAACCACGGCAAAACCGAGAAGACAAATGATCAACTACCACCGCAAACTTGTACCAAGAATAAAATAAAACCTCGACTTTCGCCTGATTACTCCTATTCGAAATGGACCTTGCGTAACATGGCCGATTGCTATAGCGACCGCCGTTAAGTAGACAACTTGGCGAACAAAGTTCTCCTGACGGACAGACAGTTGTTAAAGATGTAATTACATGCCAAATTTGGTAGCCCTAGATCCAACGGTATGCTCTGCAGAGCGTTCTGAATGATTTTTACATCATTGCATGTCTTACCACAAAATTTACAGATAGTATCCGGCCTTTAACTGTTATGTTAAAAAGTTACTTTTCTGTCACAGTTCGCCATCAGCGGAAATACGCGCCAAATGTGCCACTTTTTGGTTTGCGGAAGTTACCGAAGTGCGGAGAATATAGCGTAAGATTCCTATACTTAGCAAACTTGGAGATATTTTGTCAACTAACGCTCTTGCGACGAAATAATAAATGATTTTAACAAAATCATTGAACTCAAAATAATAATTATGAATGAGATCAAATAGAAAAAAGAATTAACCACCGGTTGTAGTTTTCGTAAGTAATTTGTAAGAAACTTGCTCTTTCCGAATTGTTTTACTCTTTTGTTTCAGAAAGTATATTATAAATTTTTACACGTTTCATAAGGTTTATTTATTTTAGATTCATAAATTGATATACCTCATCTGGTTAAGCTCTCATGTAATAGCTCTGAGTGCTCTTTCGGAACAGATAGCGGTTCAAAAACATGCTGAGAAAGCAATAGAGCTTTTTAAAATCAAGTTTCACAGAACACTGGACGAGGCCAGCATACGTCGCAGACGTTCGTTCATGAACGATGAAAGTGAGTGGTTAATTTCGTAAATTTTTAAAAAATTAAGGTGTATTTAATCTTCTTGTCACATTTGTTGACTTTATACATCAAAGTAACGCGACAAACTTAAATAGGCATGTCCAGGGCCAGATTATGAAATAGACAACTGCCTGGAGCCGCCGAGGTTCTCTGGAATTTTCAGGGTAATCTTATTGATTAAAAGGACGACAGACTGTGTTGATTATAATTTCAAATTTTATTTTTCACCGCCGAACGGAAGTTGAAATTGCTAACACGCGTTCTTGCTTAAAATGACGGATATCTGATGAACTGTTATTTACTACGCAAAATAAAAAATCACAAATACCAGTGATGAATACTACTGTCAAAAAGGTGTGATACAATCATTGGCAATTAAAATGTGCGTAGTTTCAAAAAATATATTTTTTTTTTCTTTTGCAAAGTTTTAGTTTTTAGTTCCATCTTCTGTCAACAGATGGCGCCTTGGAAGCTAATTTTCGATGCATAGAAAGAAGATCGTTTTTTGTGGTCACTCTCAACCCCTATAGCAGTTCCATAGGCATTTCCTGTGAGTCACTATTCTTGTAGTGATATGCGTTTTCGAATAATTACAGCTCTTATTTAGCGATAGAGAGTCGCAATAACCATTCGCATCGCCATAGTCGTTCGAAAACAAATATTCACAAGGAAACTTGGTTAACTGCGATCGGAACGGAAAAATGATCAGATTTGTGATTCACTAGAAAGGGAATTCTGAATAGGGATGACGAATATTTGATGAACTGTTATTTACTACGTAATATCAAAAAAATTACAAATATCAGTAATGAATACTGTCATAAAGGTGTGATGCAATCATTAGTAAATGAATGTGCATAAAGTGTTACAAAATTTTTAAAAATATCATTCTCTTTTAATATACTTTTCATAAGTTTTAGTTTTTAATCATCTGTAAACAGTGGGCGCCATGCAAGCCCATTTTGGTGCCTTTGAAGGAAGATCGTTCTTTTTGCGGTCAAGTTCGATGGTCACGTCACGGTTGTTCCCCCCATCGCAGTTTCATTGGTATTTCCTGTGACGCTGTGAGTCACCATTCTTGTTGTGATATTCGTTTTCGAATGATAACAGCTCTTATCGATTTCAGCTCTTATATGACGGTAGAAAATCGCAATAATCGTTCAAAACAAATGTTCACAGGGAAGCTTAGTTAACCGCGATCGGAACGGAAAATGATCGGATTTGAGATTCACTGCAAAGGGGATTCTGAATAGTGAACTGTGTTGATGTTGGCTTCCGCGAAAATTTTTTTTAAGTAATTTTCGCTACAGACGCCAGAACTGAAGGCACAAAATTTTGCAGGAAGTGTAATAAAAACAAATGACAATTTTTTATTTAATTTTTTTCAAAATACTTTACATACATTTAATAAGAATTTGAAAATTAAAAGTGATTGAAATCACACTTATTTAGAACAGATATTTAAAAAATAACAGCAAAAATATTTGTTATTAAAAATATCGTCGATTATGCATCCCTAGTTCCTGCTTGAAACTAAGAGTTTCTTACAATTGGCGACTTGAGGGCGCTGCAGTGAGTAGGCGGGGTTACATGCAGATGAATTTTGAAATTACACTTGATTTACAAGGGTCTTGGCAGTCATGAACAGAAACGGGGGTTGTCGTTACGTTCCGTGAAAGCAGATTTAGTACTGACTTTCCATACTTCCCGCCAAGCGGCGCTGTGATCATTTGAATCAAACTTGGAAGCATTTTTTCTCTCATTCTACGTGTGTCAAAAACTATGCATGTGGTTAAGTAATTGTATTCTTCAGGGCCGGAGGGAGGTGCGAACGGCGAGACCACACTAGACCCCGCGTTTTCTAAAGACCCTGCGCAGCTGATTGATTTTGGCAAATTAAAAAGCCTGCTTATTCTTTAGTTTAATCCGAATATACATACATTTGAATATACAAAGCTATCAACAACAGTTATTTTAAGATATGTTAATGTAATTGACAATGAAAGTCTGAAAGTAATGTGAGTATACAAGAACGATTTACTTGCTTTTAAACGGGAAAGACGCGATGGGAAAAGGGTTATCAGTCAAAATTGAAAGCCTATTAGAAAAAGAGGAATTATTTTGGGGAATATTGTGTGGACAGTGGTACTATAACTAGTGTTGCCATACATCCGGATTCCAAGCTCGCGTCCGGACTAATGTCCGGATCTTCAAACCCCCAGATTTACGCCAGTTAATGCGACGAGAGACAAATTTGGTTGCTATAAGAGCGTTTTCACAAAAGCCAACGCCATTCCGCCAATGAAAGAAAATTCATTGTTTACATCCATTGTCGGTGAAAAATGTAGACGAGTCTTCTTATGCGTGCACCAGTTTAAACAGAAAATTAAAAGTTTTGTTTTAATTCTATTTTTCATTAATGCGATTTTGAATTGGCAAGCATCAATGAAAATTGTAAATTCTTTGCTTTCAGACGTCTTAATTTTTTTCCACTTCTTCAAACTCTATGCTAATGTTACAAAAGAGAGGGTCGTTGGCAGGCAGCTTTTAGAATTTTGTTCTATACATTAACCCCCCCTCCCCCGACGTTTCCGGATTTCAACCACAAAATTATGTTAACCCTAACTATAAAGGATCTAATACGAGAGGTTCTACATGAAGATTTGCAAAAGCGCTTATCCTGCAAAGAATTCCAAAGAACATTATATGCTCTGCAGAACTCATAATTTGAATTTTGTTCTCGGAGACATTTCAAAGTCATCTTCTCTGCAAATTCCTTTTTTGTTACTTAAGAAAGTATATTATATAATATTTTTGCAAGTTCTGTAATGTCCTGGAAATATATTAAGAAAAGCCTCTCGGATATCTTACTCCAAAACCACTGCCAGAACCGACGTAGGAACGTCGTTTCGAAAATGTGAAGTTTGTGAGATATCAATTATCACAATTTTCTCTAACTTTGAAGTTTCTTTATGAATATACTATTAGCATGAAAAGAAATTCTTAATCCAATCAATCGAAAATAAATTTCATTTGAATTTTTATTAAGTTTAGTTATTTGGTATGACATAAGAATGAGGTAAATATTAAGAACCAGATATTTCAAAATTCTAATATAGATATCGGCACACAAATTCACAAATAAAAGGCATTTTAAATTTATTTGAAAAGTATCGTGCACTGGGATTCATATCTTCCTTTAATAACTACAAAAGAAATAGTGAAAGAGTTAAAGTGACACCTGAATGTAAAGATAAAAAAACTTGATTTAAAATAACAGTTTTGGTTTTAGAGACTGATCAGCTATTTCATCTGAGAAAGAATATTTTCAAATTCAATATTTTCTAGTCATAGTCTATAGTGACATTTTCTTCTTTTAAGAAGCTTAAGAAGAGATTCGAAATTTATCACGAATATGAGACATCATAAGAATTTTTTTATCAAATTAGGATAATATTCACAAACTGTCTGAAAACGCTTACTTAAATGCGATTTTGCAAGACACAACGAATTGCATAGATTTAATTAATGAAATCAAAAATTTTCATTGTTTTGGATTACAAGGTCACAATATTATAATATTTATTTAAAAATAATTTATCTGAACTGTATTCAATTTGTGTACTCTTCTGAAAAATATGTTGACCTTATCAATGAATGTCGTATCTGTGGAAAATTCTTTCTCATGATTCAAAGTAATAATTTTTTTATTATTTTGAATTATTCTTATAAAATCAACTCTTTGATCACCTTCAAAATCGTTCATAGATTAAATACAGTAAAACCCCGGTTAATCGTACTTGGGTTAACTGAAACCCAAACTATCCGAAATAACTCTGAAATCGCAAATCAAAAAATAAGTATTGTACTACACGGAAATCTCGAAAACGAGACTTTTTTTGCAATGATATCGCCATTTTTTTCCTAAAGCCTCCTCAAGAATGTCAGTGATTAATTTTAGAATGTTAAAAGTAAAATTAATGGCTATTAACAATATTAATGACGATACTGTTCACCTGTGCCTGGCAGGCGCATTGCACAGAAACTCGCCAGTAACATCTACTAATAATAAAGGAGACTGTGTGTGTCTTTTTGTTGGATCGCTACAGGGCAGACCGCTGGAGCTAGAGCTACGAAATTGGGCACAAACATACATTGGAGGGTGGGAATGTACATCTCGAAGCTCTTTTTTGAAATTTTAATTAAAAATTAAGCGAAATTTTAGCGTTTTTCCTTAATAACTTCCAGCATCATTTTTATACCATATGAAAGTGCAAAAAAAACCTTTACAATGATATCAATTAATTTGCCGTACAATGTTTTCTCGAATTTTAATAAATTTTTAAAATATTTTTTCGGCATAAGTTACAATACTTTTCATTGTTGCAAAGCACTTCAAACCGTTTTCATTGTTTCAACAAATATTTAACTGCGTCTTCTATTTCACTGTTGTAATCCAAGATAATGTCCTAATTCATTTTGCTTTCATATTTTATTGCATCAAAATTTTTGTGAAATCTGTAAACCAAGCTCTTTGAGATATTGCTTTGCTTATATTAAGAAATATATCCAGTAAATTGAATGTTTATGGTGACCATGTTTTCATTCTTTTTTCAGTATGTTTTAATCCAGCTAACATGCCGCTGGCCATAAAATGTGCTGCGTCATTTTAATGTTGAAATCGAATGCATATTTTGCAAACATGACATGGGGTCAGTTAATTGACACCATTAGGAACATTTATGCAGACGATGAACAGGTCAGATCCGAGTTCACTAATAGAATATGGGTTAAATATCTACCACAATCCGAAGTTTAAAATTACATTGTTAAGAGAACCATAAATATAAAATGATGCAAGATTCAATTGAAATCATATTCCTGGCGAACAAGCTGGTCGCCGAAGGCGGCTAGTAAAGAATATAAGTGTAGCCTACGAGAGTGTTTTGAATTCGTTTTACACTGAAAACATTTCAGAATACATACTGTAACCGAAAAAATCGTTATCCGAAACAACTTCCACGTCTTTTATTTTCGGTTATCCGGGGTTGTACTGTAATTTAATGATTTATCATTTTCGCGTATTCCTTAATATACTAATTTGTGCAATGTAACAAATAACAAAACTCAATTAATTATTATTTTGTTTTACGAAATTAGTTTCACGCAATCTAAGCCCCGCAAATCAATTTTGCACCAGGCCCCACTTTTGTTTGAGCTGGCCCTGGTATTCTCCTTCGGATAAGTTTTTGGGAAATATCATTTAATAAATATTGAGTAGAAACAGGGGCTTAATTAGGCCCCTTTTGTCACGTCGGCTTTGATGTGATGAAATAACAAATATTTTTCCTATTGTTATTTTTAAATATCGGTTCTAAATAAGTGTGATTTCAATCACACTTATAATTTTCAAAGTCTTATAAAATGTATCTAAAATGTTTTGAAAAAAAAATTAAATAAAAAATTTATCATTTTTTTATTACACTTTAGTTCTATATCCTGTCAATAGATGGCGCCTGTAGCGAAAGTAACTTTAAAAAAAATTCCGATCAATCAAGTTAACCACAAATATTCCCATCAAGCGCGGAAGCCAACATCAACACAGTTCGCTATTCAGAATCCCCTTTCCAGTGAATCACAAATTCGATCATTTTCCATTCCAATCGCAGTTAACTAAGCTTCCCTGTGAATATTTGTTTTCGAACAATTACAGCGACTTTCTATCGTTGTAAAAGAGCTGACGAAAACGAATATCACAACAAGAATAGTGACTCACAGGAAATGAAACTGCGATAACACGGGAAACCTTGACGTCCGTGATCACAAAGAACGATCTTCTTTCTAAGCACCAAAATGGCTTCCATGGCGCCATCTATTGATATAACTAAAAACTAAAATTTAGCAAAAGTATATTAAAAAGGAATGATTTTTTTTTAAAATTTGAAACACTTTGTGCTGATTTAATTACCAATGATTGAGTCATCTTTTTGACAGTAGTATTCGTCACTGGTATTTGTGCTTTTTTGATATTGCACAGTAAATAACAGCCCGTCAAATATTCGTCAGCTCTACCTTTGACGTACATCCAGCATCACGTGATCATAAGTTGATGCCATTTATACTGGCGAGCAAAGTTGTAGAAGACGAAGATATTTTTCCCTTCTAATATCCGAATCCATAAATAATTCATTTTAAAAGGAGATAAGTTTTTTAATTGCCGGATTGCCGCAACATTTAAAAATAATTAAATCACTTCTACAGATACTATTATATTCACTCATCTAGTAAGTGGCAGTAGCTAATTGAAATAAGAGCGAAATCCGAAATCAATTTTAATTTTTTACAAGCGCGTTTTATTTGAACGTTTTAGTATATTCTTTTTTTTGTTCTATTTTCTGTATAAGCATAATGTGCTAATTGTTATCTTATATGGACTACGCTGAGTGTAATTTCTCATTTTCTTAAAACAGAAAACGGTTTTCAGAAAAGGAGAGGATATTGGGAAAGTGTTGGCTGTGTGTGGGGCCCGCATACCAGTACTTCTTTCAGTTTTTAAAATCCATAGCAAAAGTTTAAAATATCAATGCCTACCTTTGTATTATTATTTTTTTTTGCCAATGGAATTTTATAGAAAGAATAGGGTTTGATAGAGGCCTGCCGAGAGAGAGGGGCAGAACAGGAAAGATCAGGGATATCGGGGAAAAGTCAGGGAATTTTATCGATCTGGAAAAAACAGGGAAATTCGTAAAAATATCTAAAAATCAGGAGAAATTAATAGTTACTAATTTATAGATAATAACTCAAGTATCTTATGTCTAACAATATTTGTAATAATTGAAAATTTCTTAAAAAAAATATATTCATTTTTAAAAGCATAAGTTTTTGATTAGAGCAATCAATTTCTTATGATTTGTTAAAGAATAAAGATTTGAAGTAATATTTTGGAAGTTTCTCTTGTTTAAGTCTTTGCTAAAATATGTATTATTAGGTACGTATAATTATACTATTTTTATATATGTATGCTGCAACATGTTATTCTGGTACTTGTGAAAAGAGCGCTAATTAGTTATGGGACTGTTTTAAAGTTTTGAGCAAAGATCATAAAAACCTTTACTGTTAATATAATTTAACTTGTGTTGCAAAGAGTAGTTTTAATGTTTCTTAGAATTCTTGTGCAGTTTTAGAAGCAAAGTATTTTGTTAAAATTTCCATTAATTTTTACATATAAGAAATATAATATACTGTTTTAATTGATTTTTTTAGAATGGTCATTCCATTTTATTAAAATTAAATTTCATAAAAATTTGTTTTTCATATTAAAAAAAAATGGTAAAAGTGTTTTTAACCCTCTGAGCGCCCAATTATTTTGAACTTTTAGCTATCAGGTTAGAAAACTTGGATTTTAAAGGAAATGAATCGATCTTTTTTGTGTTTAATTATATTTCTGAAATCTTAAGAATACTTTATCCATGATTGTTTAAGAAAATATACTTATAAATACGAGCTATCTGCTTTTGAACTGAACATGAAAAACGTAAAAAGACATTTGCGCCGCTCAGAGGGTTAATGATGTATATTGTAAACATACAGTGATTCTGAGTAGGGAGAAAGCCAGGAAACTAATATAATTATTAGCCATAAATCAGGGAAATGTTGCAAGTTTAATCAGGGAAAAGTCGGGGAACTTTTTTTCAGTTTCTGTAGCCACCCTGAAGATCCACGGGGCTAGCCCAGAGGTGGTCCTGCTGGCCCAGGACAAGGACAAATATATTCTTATTTCCAAAAGTGTTTTATTTTTATTCCTGGCAAACAGGTTCCCGAAATGAGTAGAACTATATTATTGCATTTATTTTCTCTGAATAGATGTTCGCATGTTTTCATTATATTAATCTAAATTATAATTATTAGTAGGAGGCTAGAAGTCATATTTTTATATCAATGCATGATGTAACTGGGCAACTGGAAGAAAGTGTTCCATCCACTGATTAGTTACCATAATTATAATTTGTAAGGAGAGAGGATGGTGGGGAAAAGCCAGATTTCAAACAGGGATGTCACTCTACTTATTAATTGTTCAGTGAAAAGTCAGGTTGTTGCTCATTGAGTCTTGTTTATTTACCCCGTTTGTAGGTTTTTATTTGTGCGTGTGTGTGTGGGGGGGGAGCAATGGCCAGTGCTTTGTTCCAAAACCTGGCTCAGCTCTCGGTGGCCCGATTTGAAAATTTTAAATTGCATTTTAATGACACACTGCTATGATGATATAAGTATACACAAATGAAAAAATAGTCATTTTTTTTAATGCTTGTTTAATAATCCATTTGATACGATTGCGTTTCCCTTGAAACTAAGGTATGTAATGTTGCAGTCTTTTTCATTCAATTTTTATTTTAAAATTAAAATCAATTTTGCTAGATATACATTTTCATTGATATTTTTTTTCTCTTGTAGACAAATATTATGAAACACCAACTATTACATCTCGAAACATTTATTCTTCATCATTACCTGTAGTTGCCTGGTGTGTATTGCATTTGGATCGAGGAGAGATTCCATTTGCAGCAACTGAAGAAGAAATTGGAATATTCGATAAAGAATTGCTTCCACTAGTAAACATTTCAAACGGAGAGAGAATTTATTTGCTGTTGGTAATTTTAAATTTTGAAGTTAACTTTTAAAATTATACTATGCAAATAATATTTGAAATTATATTAGTCAGTGGCAACTCAATCTAGTAGTATAGAAAAAGATATACGTGGCATATTGCATGTTTTTTTTTTTTTTTTTTTTTGAGTCTCGCAAATTTAAACAAATTTTCATTTGAAATACAGGATATTCATAATTGATATATAAAACTAAATACTAAATTCTATTCAAATATGTAAATTCCTTTTATATAGTGGCAAATACGGGGGGGGGGGGGTTGGTTTGGGGTTGCAGCCCTTCCCTGAGCTAAACCAGAATTCTTGATTTTATTTAAAATCACTACAACTGTTTGTTCTTAATCTACCTTTTTTAAAAAAACTAATAATAATAAAAAACGCTGCAACATTGCTCTTTAACCTGACAGGGTCGAAAATTTTCCCACATTTGTTGTCATTCCACTTGTACTTGCAGTGTTGATGTGGTTGAAATAAATTTTTATGGCTATTTATTTCATTGTGTTTTTTATTAAATTATCGAAAGTATTGTAGCGTTCTTTATGATTCTTATTATCAAGTGAGTAAAGTCTAAAGTTTTTTTGGCTTGTATAAGCCTTGAGGTTTGACATTCGTCGTGACGATACAAAATTTTTATGACCTCAGCCCCCTCCAGACCCAAATCCTGGATTTGCCACTGCTTTCATATAAAGTAGGATAATATATAATATAACTGTTATACAATGAAATCTCCCCTCTGTTGCAAGGAAAATTGGCCACTCTAAAGGGTTTCCATGTTTGATTGTACAAAATATGTATTTAAACAAGCTCTAATTCATTATTTCTGATAAAATGAATTTTAACTATCATCTAAAAAATATGAAAAAATTTGTGTTAAAGTACAATTAGTGTTTGTATGCAACTTTCTTGGAGGAAACTCTTTTCAGTTTTTTTTTACATCGAGAAAACTAAATCACTAATCAATATTTTGATAGATTTGAGGAATGTGCAATAATATCATCTGTTTTTCCTAAAGTCTCCTTCCTTGAGCTGAAAATTTCATTTGCTGATGGTTGCAACCCTAAATTAGCAGCTTCTTTATCAGAGTCTGAATCGGCTCCTGAAAGTTACAAATGAACTTCTGAATGCCCAACTGCAAAAGATGCCGAATTTCTCTTTTCTCTTCACATTGGAAAAGGAATCATTAATTTCAATCAGTCTTTGAATGTTGTTTTTGAGTGTATAAATTTTTTTGTTCTTTCTTATCTCCCTTTTCTCTTGACACATTGTTGACCATCACGAGTTGATTTTAGTTCCACATTCAATTATAAATAATAGCCGGTGACATGAGATAGCCTCTCTATAAAATTGTCGGTCAACAATGTGTTAATAAAAGGTCAGATAGCCAAGAGGAATGTATTTCATTGAAGCTGAATAGGTGATCAGCCCAGTTGCTTAGAGGGGTTTGAGTAGCTGTGCCTAGAGATTATTTTAACATTGTCTTTGGACCAAAAGTTCTATGCCAAACAAATGTGGCCATTGAGAACGGTGACCCCCCCCTAAGCAGGGATGACTACTTAAAGATGCTTTACTGTGTATTAAGATAATATAAGACTATTTAACATGTTTATGGACACCTAGTTTATGTATGTGTTATTTGCTTTTGTTATTTGCTGGGACACCTAAGATGCTTGAATAGCATTCTGTGCACAAAAATGTGCGGCATATGCCGCTTTGCATTTTAGCTTGTTGCAAACTTGGACAGGATATTGCGCTTTGTCCCAGCAAGTAGAGCGGCATATACCACATTGTCCACGAACGTGTTAATTGAATAGAATGGTGCATCCTATAGCTGTTTTATCATTGACTATATTGTGCTCATTAAGTTTCCAAGATTTTCAAGAAGCATTTTATTTATGCAATAAATCATTTGCAGGGTTTTCAATATGAAGATGACCTGTGGTTAGTAACTATTCAGTATGATGAAGATGAACATAGTTTTGGAATTTATAAATATTCTGATGATGACAATTTAGTTCTTGATGATTTTTTTGCTCTACCTGGAGAATCACTTGCAATGATTGCTGAAGTGCAACATACAGTTTATCTTCCTATATTGTCAAATGTTCATTCCGACTCCATTTTGAAGTAAGTTTTAATTTCTAGAATATTAAAGGGGGAGGGGGATTTATGTTTATGAGAAACATATTTAGTAACAATTTCATATTAATATGTTTTTGTTACCAACTTCATAGTTCAAAATATTTTTGAAACAAATCAAACATATATACTACACTAACATTTCATTCATTTGAAAGAAGACTGTCACAATTTAAAAAAAACTGGAATTTTACAAAAGAAGTATTTGAAGTTTACCTCTTTAAGCCTATTGCTCATAAGATAACAAGACATTGGCTGCACAGCAAGGCTGTCCCAATTGTTCTTTCCAGTGATAAATATTGAAACTGAAATTGTGACATTGCTCAAAATAATTTATGCAATTTGAAGTCTTCGAAGCAAAAAAAAAAAAAAATCTAATTGTGTCAATTTTCTTCTAAGTGAACAGGAACAACATCTGGCATACAAATTATTAGGAACTTGTAAAGTTGTTACCCTGACATGCTAATCTTGCAACAAGAAGGGAGTTTCACAGAGGTTTTACTGCGAGTCAAGCCAATATACTCCAAACTTGGCGACTATTTTGGCCATTTGACGACAAAACGAATCGTCTAGAAAATTCACGAATTGGGGCCTATCTCTACTAGGAGCGGGAAGTATCAAGAGCCCTCTAGAGATTTCCATGTGACACCACTTCCTGTTGGAAAAGTTATAAAAACACGCTCTCAAACCAAGAGTGAATCGGTTGGAGTTTGGTCAGCAGTGAAACTGTTGAACTGATATACTGAGCTCTGTCGAAAGTGCTGTGGTGGATATTCATTAGTGATATGCTGCATGTTTAAGTTATTAAGTTATAAAAGTGCTGCTTAGCTTTGTTACCTGTGCTACATTCTGATTTTTTTCCAGAATATTCATAAAAAAGTCATTTATTGTTTTTATTATCCTGCTTGTTAATCTGAATTCATGTACACCCACCATTTTATTTACAATTTTTATTTTTTTTACAATATCATAACATTATATTTATTACAATATCATTTTTGCATAAACATTTCCACTTTTAATTGCAGCTTGTTTATATGGGAACAAATTCAATTTGATCCAATTGTTGAGTTGCCTTTAAAAGGCAATGGGAAGTCTTTAGCTTCTTGGGAGATGCATGGAATTCTTTTTGTTGCTGTAAGCTTCGATGACTTCTTAAAAATTTTCCATTTTTCTGAAAGTAAGTACCTTTTTTTCCCATACTAAAAATACATAGAACTGTGCATGCATGTATAAAAAATGTAGCAAATTTTTTGTATTCCATAATTTTGCATTTTCTTTTGTCTTGGTATATTTTAAATTAACATGTGTAACTTGTGTATGTCTTCTATAGCTAAATTTTTTCTTTGTATGCATTGCCTAAAATTTGTTTAATAGGTGGTCTTAAGTTGCTATTTATTTTCATCTAGTTTATTTTGAAATATATAATTCAAATTCAGAAATGTTAATATTTGTTTTAAATGGCAATGAATGTCCAGATGGCATTTATATCAGTTGCCATCTTTTACCATCGTATTGTTAATTCTACCTGATTTGCTTTCACATCAGTTTTGTTTATTCATATAAGATAAACGTACAAGATAATGAAAATTAAAAGAATTTCAACCATTTTAATTTCATTGGTGCATTAGAAAAATGATTACTTCATATAACTGTGAAAATGCTTTTCTAATAAAAATAAATCTATTAAGGTAGTTGTATATCTTTATAATCAAAAATGTAATAAAAGGTTGTTTCTGAATGATTTAAAATTTAAATTTTATTGAAGGGTATATAATTTCTAATATTAAATTGAAGAAGCAATTTTAACAATTTTGGCTATACTTGTCATCTACATTTTACAAAAAAGGTATACTTTTATGTAGTCAATACAAAATTTGTTAATAATGATAAATTACTTCGTTGCAATTTTTATGAAGGTTTTTCTACATGATCAGTGGTATTTTAATCAATCCTATTGTAAATGTAATGTATCTGCTTAGAAGAAAATGTGAGAGGTTTGAAGGAAGATTAATATTAAAACCCTAGAATATAGTTGAGCATAAAAACATCACGGTATCCATACTTGTTAAAGGCATATAATTCTGTAGATATATAAACAGGTTTCATTATTTTCCCAATTGTTGATCTACATTTCTAAGGAATCAATTCTATATCCATGATTACAAGCTCTGCAATGGGGGAAGTTAGTTTTCAATTATGCTGCTTATCCGTGGTGAATTGTCTCAATGCTGAATTGTGATAAGTGTACTATGTATGCTGTTTAGAAAAGTGAAGAATCAGTGAATTGAGAAGCTTATTTGCCTCGTCATATTTTTAATTTAAATACTCTCTTGTTCTTCTTGTTTCATTGTTTCTTGGAGTATTTAATCTCAATTTTGTAACAATATAATTTTTAATTTTCATTGGAAATTACCAAAATAATTGAAATGTTGAAATGAAATATTGTTTCCTTTTATTATTTATTAATTAAAATTTACTTTCATCAACTAATTTTTAAAATATCAAGGCAAATTTTTGTATCAAAATTCATAATATTACTTTATGAAGCAAATATTTAAAATCTAAAGATTATAAATATTTGATATTAAGATGTAATCTCAATTGAACTTCTGTTCTGTTTTTTAGAGCACAAGAGACTTATTCTTACACAACAAGTGGAGCAAAACTGCAACATAGTGAAGCATTTTAAAGTTGCTAAAATCCATTATTTAGTTTGCAGTGGAAGAAATAAAATTCTGTTATATTGGTGGAATGGTAAATAAAAGCAATATTTTCTAGTACACTGTATCTAAAATTAACTGTGTGTTGCATAAGTGATGGCAATACACTTTTATAAGTTTTACTACTTATTACTCTGTTTTGTAGGTGATCGTTTCTCTGAACTACAGGAGATTTGTGATGTAGATCCTGCTGTCGATATTGCATTGATGAATTTATCTGATGATAATATTGTAATAGTCAGTGTTAAACATGTAAGTAATTAAAAAGTTATTGGCATGTCTTAAAAAATGAAATTGACAGAATTTATTCTATTTTGATTGCTTGATGTTCATTTTTTTGCTTTAATTTTTTGTGTGAACAATTATTCCTCCAGCATCAGGCTATTTGTTATTGCTATTTAGATTCAATACTTGTGAATAGGTTCCAATACTTTTGCATCAAACCAAATTGCTATTCATATGCAATGCTGTATTAGTATAACATAATTCGGTACTTTTCCGTTAGCCGGGCGCAAGCGAAAAATCGCCAAATAATGTAGAATTCCGCCAAATTTTGGCGACATTTGCACCCTGCTAATGGAAAAGTATCCATAATTCAAGGATATAATAGTCTAATACAATTAATTGAAACCAATTTATTATAATATAGCCTGAAAGATTGTATGGACAGATTAAGACATGATTTTTACATTACCTGATGTGAAAAGGTTAAAAGAAATTATTTAATAATGCTAATTTATTTGATGCATAATATCCCTTTATCAATTAAAGTATATGTAATATAATATTTAATATATACTAAATGGTTTATAATTAACTTAGCAGTTTTCATTGTTTGAAATCTGATCGTTGTATAGATATTTTTTATTTTCAAAAATGCTGTTTCACTTAATGATTATTACATTATGTTCTTTTCTTAAAAATTATTTCTTATGGGTAATTATTATCAATGTGATATTTTGTATAGAATCGCTTGGACTTTTATTTTCAAAATTCTGGATCTTATATTAAATTGAAAGAAGTTGAAATTTTGGAAGATGGAGAATTGAGAAGTGCAAATGTATGGAAGAAAATGGATGCTTTTTATTTACTACCAGTATTTCAGGATGATAATGACATATCGGTGATACACCTTGATGTCAGTTTTCCAAAATCACGTGAGTAATCCTACATCAAATCTTAACTTCTAGAAATTTTGTTAGGTTTAATGATTTACATAATTTTCTATCGAGTATGTTTGTTCGAAATTTTTTTTAACGTGAAGAGTTTTTTTTCCTTCTTTTATATACCCTATTTTGTGGTCTTTATTTTACCCTCTATTTAGCTAAAATATATCCTTCTTGTATGAAGTTTTTATATTCAATCGTAATGCAGTATGAATATAATGAATCCATAATAAGAATTTGAATTCAACTCTAAATGCATACTATTTAGGTTTTCTTTTATTAATTATTTAGTTAGTTTCATGTTGAAATTTCTTTTTACCAATTGTCCTTATTCATGAAACAGTAAAAAATGTTATAAATATTGTAAAAGAGACTTGCAATACCTAAATTTTATACAAATATCTTATTTTCTGTATTACAATTTAAATAAATGTGGAAGAATGGTTCTTTTATTTAAAAAATATTATGTAAAATTTAAAAAATGGCAATACATATCTTTATTATTTAAAGAAAAAAATCATTTTTAATTTTTTGTTATTGTAGTAATATATATTATGAGCATATATATTTTATACAAATGCAGTATTTAAAAGTTATTTCAAGATACTTAATGATCTGTATATATTTGAAAATTTTACCGATTCTTTTAAGTATCATTACTTTACTCAAGACATAGGTTGTGAATTTTAATGCCATTTACCTTTCAGCAAAAATAATGAAGGTAGGTTAAGAACTTTTGAGTTTGTGAGCTCCCTATAAAACCCTCATATTGTCATTCATTTATTTTAAATATGTTCTGTAAAAATGTAAAATAGACATCATGTAAACTTTGATCATTTGAGTTTTTAGGAAAACATTGTTCTTAATTTTTCTATCATTGTGATATATATTGCAACTCGTATTTTATACAGATGCAGTTTTTAACATTTAAAGTTCATTAATTTGAAAATATGTAATAGTTTGCATATTTGAAATCCTATAATATTACTTAATGAAGGTTCAAAATCCTATAATATTCTTCATGTTGTGTCTGTTATATATAATCTCTGGCTGTGTATTTAAAAAGTACTTAAACAATATTTTAACATCGATGTTTTCATCTTCTCTATCTAATTGCACTAATTAAAGTATGAAAAAAAATGCTAAGCATGACTTATTATTTTATGTAATCCTGTTTAATCTCCTCCCCTCTCCTTTTTTACTGTTCATTCTGTAATCGTTCATTTTGAGACAGCCAACAGAAGTATCTTGCTGATTGTTTCTTTGAAATTGGTAAACATGAAAAAGCTTTTCACAAAATTGTGTTTCGTTTATCATTTTTATCAGAACGGTTTTGATTCTACTATTAAATTGGAAAATAAATTTATAATTGGAGTAATAATAATGACATAGAAGAATAAAAAATTTTATTACAGCATTAAAGAAATGATAGTTATACAAAAAAAATTATTGACTTGCTTTAATTTAGAATTGTTTCCCTATCAATTTTCACTTATTGGTATGGAAGAATATGAATAAATAATGCGCTGTGAAAGGTTTTGCAACCTTTTAATTGTTTTATGATCATCTGGAGTGGTGGCCCACATTTTAAAAACCCACTGCTTTGTAATAATAATTATGTTAGTTAATAAGTTTAATAATTATAAAGTTTTAATCATTTTAATTCATATGAAATAGTAAATAAATTTTTTTCTAGCTCTGCTTCAAGATGTGAATGCATACCACAGCTGTGCACTGGACTTGGAGAAAGTACTGAATAATGTTGATGATAAAATAAAGAACAGTTATTTAAAGCACAGCAACATTTGGACAAAAAATAAGTCTTTTCGTATCTCAGAAGTTCATGTGAAGGGTAAACTTCTTACTTATTATTTGATCTATTATTAATCTGATTATTGATAAGAAAATATATTGTCATCACCATCATCAGTTGTTTGCTGTACTAAAATTGTAATTATATTAATTACAAGTTTATTGTCATAAAAAATATCTATGGTTTTGTTACTAATTTAGAAAATGTTCTTGAGATAGTTATTTTACTTGCTTTAAATATCTTTTATAAAATTATATTTTTAATCAATTTCATTACAGGAGCTGTCATTTCAAATCAGACTACAAAGATTTCTCAAATATCCTTTGTCGATTCTGATTCATTGAATGCTCAATCTATTTCCAGTTTAATCAACAAGCTCAGTACAAAATTAAGAAAACTGCAGTACATATTAAGGAATGCTGTTTTAAAATCTACATATCAGGAAATATATGGTACGTGCCCAGTCTTCTTATTCAACACTATTTCTTAACTTTTAACAATTTTAATTTCTCTTGGAAAAGAACAATGGTCCATATACTTGCTTTATGGATAAAATTTCAATGATTAACAAACCAGTTATTATTAAATGAAACCAGTTATTTTAATGTTATATTATTACATGCAAATAAATTTAACAAAAATGTATGTAAAGATTTAAAATGAAAAATAAACTTGACTCTTAAGTTCTTGCTAGAAACTCATTAAAAGTAAGCAACATATGCTTGTATTATTGGCTAGATTGCAGATTTCTTCTGTAGAGAGATTCTTCCTATTTAGCTGCCGATTGTTTCTTATTAAGTGATTCATTGAATTGTTTGCAATTTAGAGTTTAATTGGATAATTTTTTTAATGTTTATGTAATAAAGATCTTTATGATCTTCGTCAGTTATAAATTTAGATGATTAGGTACCTTTTATTGAGCATCAATGTTTGATGTAGAAATTTCACATATAATTATATATTCATTCAACTTATATTTGAAAAATAATTGATAAAAGTATAGGTTAGGAAACAAGAACTTTTCAAAATTTAAGCCTTTGTCATCAATCATTTGCCAGTTTAAATATTTTATATACGAAACGATTAATTTAAGGAAAGCAGATTTTTTCATTGATATGCATTACAGATTTTATGTAAAGTTTGATTTGGGTGAATCTTAATCAATTGTTAGAAGTTTCTATTTGCATTCAAAATATTCCTTTTAATATACATACAACAAAATATTATCATCTTATGGTAGTTTGATTCTCCAAATATAAATCTTTCATTTTCCAAAATGTGCAAACATCAATTTGGTAAATACTAGGAAATTGAGATCTTTTAAAAAGTTTTGCCCATGAAGTTTTTACATTAAAATATTCTAAATATATCTTTTAAATATAAAATTTCAATTTTATATTTTAAAAAGACTTTAATTTAGAATATATCAAGTGTTGACATGAAATTCAGTGTAACTTATTTAATCTCTGAGCTCATTCTTTTTCTTTCTTTTTTTCTTGTGCACAAAATAAAGACTCTTTGATGTTGATTTTAAAAAATTAACCTCTTAATTTTTTAAAATAATTTTTTGCAGGTAACCTTAAATTTGATAATTCAATCATTGCCTCAAATACGACCATTTCAAGACTTACTGATCATTTGGATATCAATGGAGTTCATATATCTGCACTGACTTCTGCCCTGAAGAAAGCTGGAACTCAAACAATTTCACCTGGGTTGACCTTCAATGGAGGAATTGTTAAAAGTATCAAAACAAGCTTTCTAAATTCTAAGGGTCTAACAGGTAAAGACTCGCTTGTAATTAAAAATTACTGCACTTAATTTAATTATTTGCTGGTTAAATAATAATTGCCAATACATACATTAACATTTTGGACTGTCAACAAATTAGATAAACACTTTATCAAAAGATTTCAAACATGGTGTGTTAGGGGGAAAAAAAGAGGGGGGAGACCTGTCGCCATCCAAAATTATGTTTAAGCTCATATTTTGTCATTTTAATTGCACATATTCTTTGTGCTAAAGTATTTCTATTTTCATATGGGACTTAGCATTAAATTATTTGGTACTTTTCCATTAGCCGGGTGCAAGCGAAAAATCGCCAAATAATGTAGAATTCCGCCAAATTTCTTACAATCATTCTCTTGGCGACTTGGCTCGCGTTTGGTTCACAATTGGCAACATTTGCGCCTGGCTAACGGAAAATTGCTTCGCTCTTGGCGACTTGGCTGTTCACAATTGGCAACATTTGCGCCAAATCGTTTCGCTTGGCGACTTGGCTCGCGTTTGGTTCACAATTGGTGACATTTGTGCCCAGCTAACGGAAAAGTACCAATTATTTTGTATTAAATAAAATTATAATTTATAATGATGCAATTTCTTTAAAATAAAAAATCCAAATGTAAAAAAAAGTAAAGATCTTAGCATTCCTAATTTTGAATAGGAATGAAATTTTTCAACAGTTTTTAGTTAGCATAGATAGAAATAAAATGCTTTTTTGTTTTAAAATCAAGCCAAACTCTGTCTCCATATGATTATGAAAGGTAACTTTTTATGTATTTAAATGAGAAGCTTTTCTAAACTGCATTTCCCCCCATTTTTTTGGGGTATAATTTGTCTTGAGCATATTAGTCGATTGTTAACTTGATTCTTTTTGTTATGATCTATTTCATCTGATCCCCATTGGTCCCTGTGACTTGTGTGGATTTAATTTATTAAATTGTTTAGATTATGTAGTTGATTTATCTTTTGTTGCCTTAAGTTAGCAGTTAAAGATTATATATGATTCATTAAATATTTTATTTTGATCATTGTGTATTGTTTCTATTATGTTTGACGTCTTCATATAAAATGGAAGAATAACAAGTTGTAATGAAATTTTGTAACATGCTTCACCAGTCTTATTTTACTTATATTTTTAAGCTAATATTTAAGGAAAAATTGTTTGCAAAATAATTTTCTGTAACTGTTTTCATGATATTTTTTAGATTATTTATTGTTGTCTAAGCATTGGGAATATGTGAAAGGCCACCTACAGTTCAAAGATTTATCTGTTAATAATATGAAAGTAAAAAGCTACATGTTAAATGACATAGCTCTGAGAGATATAATGACTACTACAGCTCCACAAAATATTACGTGTAGAAAAACATTTCGCCATCTTTCATCTGCATTTATTACTACTAATGGCAATATCAGTGGGGTAAGTTTCCGTATATTTCATTTTTAGCTATGAAAATGATTTAACTTGGTATGTTTGATTTATTATTCTTGAATATGACTTCAATTTGAAACTGAAAGTCAAAATTTTATTTTAGGTGAATATGAGCAACTTAAAGAGAATAATATTAAAAGATACTACAGAATTTGGAATGATGCTCCATCTTACCTCGGATATTACTTTCAAAAATATGAATGTACATTCCATCAATGGCAAGGATTTATCTAATCTTGTATTAAATTCTGTTAAATATTTGGAAGATCAAAGTATACAAGGTATATATTTTTTGCCATTCATGTTTTTTTCAGCAATATTTCATACAAGTATAATCTGATGCCCTGTATGGTTAGGTTTTTTCTTTCTCACTCGCACTTTTTCATTTGGTATCTAAAAACAGATATGAAAATGTTAAAGCTTAATTTTTTTCTCCATAGATCTAGTGTATGAATCGTGATATAACAATAATTAAAATTCCTTGGGTTTATGAATTGAGTATTACCCTGCATTTAAGTGCTCACCTTTAACGTTTTCTCATCATTTACAACAATTTTTTGATTGCCTTCTCAGATTTCCTATGTTTACAATGTATGTGAGTGGTTCCCCATATTTACACTTCCTTTGCTATATTACGCTATTCCTCTGGGCCATTGAAAAGTGTAAAAGAGGGATAATATTATATTTGCTCTACTTGTCAGTAAATATAAATTTTGCTTTGAATTATGTTATAATGTGAAAAAGATGGATTCTCTTCTTGTTTATTTTGTCTCCTTGTATATCAACATTAGTTTAGAAATACCGAGCCTGCTGTTTAGTATTATTTGATAAACTCTATGCTAAAAAAGTTTGCCAAATAGTAATTCTAATTTAGAAGAGACTGAGATCCCTTTTCAAGCCACCTCTTTGGGAGAATCCATTTGCATCCCTAACCAAAGATTATTTCATATTTAGCTGTTTTTTAATTTGGCTACTTTTTCATTATTAATACTGGTAGAATATAGATGGGTTTCTGTTCTGGTCATGACCTTTCCCAGATATGACATCATTCCTATTAAAATTCGAACATTAACAGACGTATGTATGTATGTATGTCCGGCTATCTTCTCATGAACCATTGAATCCTGAAACTAGCCGTAAGTACCAAAGGATGGAAAATAATCCAAGGAATTCATTTAGACTATTTAAATTTTGAAATTTTAATTAGTTAAAAAGATATTAATTAAAAACTTAATATTGATTAATTCCCCCGTGCTGCCACCTATCGACAGCTTTGTCATCCAACGTTCTTGCATTTTTTTGTTTACTGACAACTTTGACTCCTGAGTTTTGTTTATTTATTTAACGAAACCTGCTTTAATTTGTATAAAAAGGTTTTTTTTTTTCTTTCTTATTTCGCAAACTTGGAGTTTTGAAATTATAAGCAACGAAAAAAATCATAAAATAACTTTCTGGTCTTTCTTTTCAATACTCAAAATCGGTCAGTCACGTGCTTCCATCTATTGAGCAATTAAAATAGAATTTTAAAGTTATTCCTTTACAACAGAAAGAAAATCATGGACAAAATTAGAAGCTAGAAATATCAAGGAAACGCAAATAAAATTCAAAATTAATTTATTTGAAAGTAAACTTAATCCTTTTAAAAAAAGAATCCAAATCAATGAAATTCAAATAAAAGTGAAAGTATCTTTATTTACAAAAGAAATATAAATTTCG
The DNA here is from genome assembly GCA_013235015.1 of Araneus ventricosus. Classification (NCBI taxonomy): domain Eukaryota; kingdom Metazoa; phylum Arthropoda; class Arachnida; order Araneae; family Araneidae; genus Araneus; species Araneus ventricosus. The sequence goes on from BGPR01007459.1 coordinate 27,212, forward strand.
AAAGCTACGGGTTTTTAAGTAAAATTCAGATTTAAAAAAATTCAGGGATAAACAAATATGAAACAAGAAGTACTATCAATTAAACTCAAATTGTATTCAAAATTCGTTTATTTGCAAATAAATTTTAATTTTAATAAAACAAAACAAAATGTGAAGTTTGTTTGTAATGAAGCAAGTAAATCCCCGGTAATGGTACGTTGGTGATGCTGGATAATTTCAGTTCTGGGAATTAGATGATCTGCTGCTGTTGTTGGAGGCAAAGGGTGTGTGGGATTTGTTTGTTTTTAAGTAAAATTCATATTTAAAAATAAAAATTAGTAAAAAAATGGTGATGTAAATTAATTTTAGGCCTTTTGAGGGTCAATTGAAGATCCGCTTCCGCACAGAAGTCCCCTTCTAACAACTTAAGTGTGAATGGCAGACTTCTCTCTGCCCGGGAATATCCTTTTATTCGAGATAGCCTGCGCAACGCCGGGCCATACAGCTAGTATTCTTTGTTTTCTGATCAACTGTACTATTTTAAATATAGTAAATTTTGCGTACTCTCTCATGGTGTTCTTGCTTAATACATGAGCTTTGAAGTATAGCAAGGTATTTTATTTTGACAAATGGCTCAAACAAATTTAAATTATAAGGTACTTTTGTTTATAAAATTTTTGATTTTGTGGCGATTTAAAAGTTATTTGGAGATAAAGTTCAAATGATGCAATTTTAGGTGAAAACTTATTGAGCAGTATACCATCTTCTTGGTGTTCAGCTGCGTAGTTTGGAAAATAAACCATGAAATGTTGGCTTTTCTCTGAATTTATATTTTAGATATGTTCAACTCTCTTTATCATGCACCATTTAAAACATTATTAAATGATTTTGGAAACCTAATTTAGATTATTATGGTTATGACTGTCACAATAGATGAAATTAAATGCCTCCAAGTTTCATGTTCTTGAACTGGATATTTTCTATGTAATAATGAAATGTGAATTAATTTTTTAAATGCTTTGTTTCAGTTTCCATTAACCTATAATTTTTCAATTGAGTATGAAAAAAGTTAGTTTTTTATTGTAATTTTTGCTTTAAATTAGGAAAAAATTATCTCCTATCTTTTGAAATAACAGCTGTATATACAATCGGACCTCTATTTAACGAAGTCTCTAAATCCCGAAAAAAGTTCGTGATATGGAAAATTCGTTAACAAAGAGATTCACCTTTTAAAATACTTTAAACTACACAAAACGGATTTTAAATTCATAAAGACTAAATATTATTAAAAAAAGTAATTAATTGCGCCTTTATTTTGTAAATTAATATCTATTTGTTTTATATATTTTTTTACCCATCAAAAAGAAATCTGCAAGGAAAACAAGAATAAAATAAAACATTGTCCGGGAATACACTGTATTTTCAATTAAAAAAATTTTTATTAAAATTAATGAATTTTCATCATACGAAGGTTTGTTGATTTTTGCATCATTATCATTTCCGTCTTCGTCTTCATCGCTGTATTGTTTTTATTTTTCACACTGTCCACTTCAAAACTGTCTCATCCACATCTTCATAGACCATGTTTTTAAATGTATTATCTTATCAGTTTTTATGATTAAAAATCATAGTCATTGCATGGTAACAAGTTTTGAAGTAATTTTTTTGCCTTGTTAAATTATTTTATTTCTGAAGATTTTCCTGTATAATTCTTTATTTTTCAATCTCTTTTTTTTAGGTATCAAAGTATTCACAGAATCATTGAACATCGAAAGTAACCTTTCCACTGTTGGATACATAAATAATGTAAATTTAAGTCATCTTATGACTTTACATACTCCACAGACTCATTATAATGATTTTGAAATCATAGATGTGTCATTTGAAGAAATCAATACACATTCAGTAAATGGCATTGAACTTTGGGAAGAAGCAATACGAAAATCTGGTGACTTCAAAGTAAACGATAAAGTGAGCTTCACTCAGAGTCTTGTAATTGATGATATCATCCTGAAAAATGGTGTTTTACTTAACAACATGGATATCTCAAATGAAGTGCCTTTTGGTATTTCAACAGAGAAGCATGTTTTTAATGATTCTGTAGAAATCAGTAATATCACTGTGATGAATAATGTGGAAATTACTGATGATAGAATTCAATTCTTATTAAGCAACTTGATGAACAATGTTTGGTTGAAAACCAAAGCACAGGTCAGTATATTTTTAAAAGTAAAAATTCCCTGTGTACTTTTCTTCATTAAGATCCATATGAAACCTTAATGACTATTTTGTAGTAAAATATAGTTTTTAGATTTAGTTAGGAATCATAATGCTTTAGAAGCAATTTCTATAAACCATTTTAAAAATCAAATACAGTGAAAGTGATTATGCAGAATGTTTAACTATCTATTATAAATGACTGGTATAGCTTTTATTGGAATGGTACCATTAGACATTTATACATGCTGTGTAAACTAGGTTTTGTTGATGTATGCATAAAATAATAAAGTGTTGCTTCTAAAGCTGCTTTGTTCTTCAAATACTTTTGACTTATTTTATATTGAATTTTAAAGCCTTCATGATACTCATTTCTTTTTAGTTTTGTCATATAAAATGTATTTAATTTTTTTTATTATAAAACATTTTAATTAACTGTCTTTTCAAATTTTTAGTATGTACCATATGCCCATTTCAAATTGATGAATGCAATTGATTTGAATGTGAAGAGCTTGAATGATGTATCATTTAATGAAATAGTTTTGTCCAATCAATCTGCTGTAATCAGTTCTGACAAAGAATTTCTTGACATCGAAGTTCAGTCAATTTTGTTACAAGATGGAAAAACACTGAACAATGTTGATTTCACTTCAAAATCCTTAGTAAGACATTTTCCTTATCATTAAACTTTTTAAAAAATCTTATTTTGAATGATATGCAAGTTAAAAATTTTGATTTAATGAATTCTTATTTTAGATTTCTTCATTTTTTGAAAAATTAAAAAGTTTTATTGTTAAAGATATGCTAGTTGAGGGGAACTTGGATGTATCCACATTTAATTATGTCAACATTTCTGATTTGATGCAAGTAGAAAAATTCCAGGAATGTGATGGTAAGCTAGTCATTTCCTTTATTTGACATGATGCTATTTTTACCTGCAGCTTTTGTTGTATACTTGATAGACTTCTAAGATATTTGTTGAAACTGTATTTAATTTCTTATTTAAAGATAATGAATCTTTGGTATTCAGTTCTAAACTGTGGGGAAGTATTCTAAAAGCTTTCAATTCAAAATTTCAAGAAATAGTATTGAAATCATCTTGTCTGAAATTTAGTGGCAAGCTGTTGATTTCGGATAACAATTTAAGAAATAATTAACTGTGTGTTAATCTAAATGCAATTTTTCTTTAGTGCCATTTAAAATGGCATGAAATGAATACAGCCTTTTATTTTGTCTAATGCAGTTTGTATATGTTTTATACAAACTGTATTAGACAAAATAATATAAATTTATATTCTAATTTATATGTTGTTTTGGAGTCCTGTATTGTGGCAATCTAATGGCATGTTTTTAAAAATAGACACATGCACCCAGAATGATTTCTTTACTTGAAAACCTGCATTTTTTTAAAATCAGTAGCACAGTCAACATTTACTATTTTTACAATAACATCAATCTGCCTTTATTTCTTCAAATTTCTGAAGATTGTTTCCATACAGAATTTTTTTGATAATGAAAGTAATTTTATATACATTTCCCTAATGAGTATGAATATATTAATGTTCAACATAACTACAGTATGTTTTTTTAATAAATATTATGGCATTAAAGATTTCGGTACTTTTCCGTTAGCCGGGCGCAAGCGAAAAATCGCCAAATAATGTAGAATTCCTCCAAATTTCTTACAACCATAAGGCGAATGTTTCGCTTCGCTACTTTTCACAATTGGCGATATTTACCGCCAGCAGCCGGGCGCAAGCGAAAAATCGCCAAATAACGTAGAATTCTGCCAAATTTCTTACAACCACAAGGCGAATGTTTCGCTCCGCTTGCCGACTTTTCACAATTGGCGATATTTGCGCCTGGCTAACAGAAAAGTACCAAGATTTCATTATTTTTAAAATCATATGCAGAACTGGAACAGTTCTTTACTGTTACTTAGAATAATATAAATAATGTCTTATCCTTTTCTTGATTATCTTATTTTTTATAGGACCTAAAAGTTTTAATTTCATTTCTGTGAATGAATTAATTGCTTCTGCTCTGGATTTTGAAAGCATCCATGACAAAGTTTTCTCGGAATATGTTGCTGATTCTATGCCTCTACAGTCGTTGGGATATATTTTTAATAAAAAATTTAATTTTATATCAAGTAAGACTTTCCTTGACATCTGATAATTTCTTTTTATATGTATGATTAAAAATTATTCTATTGAATATATTTGTTCATTTAAAATTTTTCTTTCTAGTAACCTGTGGCCATAGTTGTAACTAGTCAGAATTAAATTAGCGAAATAGTGGTTGTAGAGGCTGGGGGGGCTTTGCCAAAGTTTTATTTTGCAACATATCTCGAAAATGGAGGGTGGTGAGTGGCAGGTGACCATTGATGACATATCTAGGGGTCCTAAGCTTTCATATGAAATAAAAATTGTCGAAATCAGTCCAGTGATTGGGGCTGGGGGACTGTCCTGTTTTTGCCAAATTATTTTAAATGTGTAGATTAAAATTAAAGAAAAAATTGTATGACAGCTTCAATGATATCATTGAAAAGATAATTTTTGAATTTTCAGATGGTTCAAAAATTATTTTTGTGTTATTAAAATTTGGAAGTTATCAAGGAAAAACGTCAAAATTGCACTTGATTTTTAATTCCCACTCTTCAATGTATGTTTGTGCCAAATTCCATAGCTGTAGGTCCAACAGTCTATCCTGTAAAGTGCCAACACACACACATTCTCCTTTATTATTAATATATATAGAATGGATTCTCTTGGATGTGTGTGGCTAAGAAACTTATTGCATTTGTCAGTTAAAAAGCAGAAAATTGTAATGAATACTTATTAATACATATCTAGTTACCTTTTTCTTCATTTAAAAGCAACTTCTCATTTTTAAAAAATACAAATGTACGTTTCTTCAATTATATCCATTTTCTTTATATATTCAACATTACAACAATGAAAACCTGGTAGTTTACCTGATTTCTATAAGCAGGAGCATCTCAAATTGAAGTTAGTGGTAACGTTCTATGGTGCATCATTGTGCTCAAGAAATAGTTCAGAATATGTTTGAATATTTTTAAGTGTAATTTATTTCTATAAAATTATCTTTTAAACTGCTGTAATTGATATTACATGCAATAAAACTTCATTTTTAAAGAGAAGCTGTTTAACTTCATGGGACTTTAAGAAACATGTAGTTGTTCATGAACCAGTAATATGCTTATTTGTACCAGCATTCCTAGTTTTGCATTCAAATGTATGTAATGAATTACAATTACATTGCAATAAGGCAAAACATTTTAATGAATACTTATGAATACATATCTAGTTGTCTGTTTTTTCATTTAAAGCAATTTCTCATTTTTTATATTGGTGTACCTTTCAAAAATTATATCTATTTTCTTCATATATCAACTTTTCACATACTTTCATTCTGAGTAATTACTGACTATTGTTCTTTTTATATGGATTAAAATGTGAAAATTCATTCATTTAGCCTACCAGGCAATTCCTCACAGAGACCTCAAACCATTTAATGAATCATAGGATAGTCCTAATTCAGCATTGGTGTTGTTTTCTGGTCGGAACATAATTTTTTAATTACTGTTTAATGTTGTTTGAATTAAATAACCCAGAAATTTGATCAAAGTTTGTAAGACATTTTCTGCATTCCTTCATTTCAGAAATTGATAGTCTTTATTGAATATAGGCATTGAACAAAGTGAATGGGAATATCATTTTCTTTTCCTGTTCTATTTATTAATGCATTAATTTGTATTTATTGCTGATGTATATTTTCGTATATTAGTATAATTTTAATGTTCCTGGTCTATTAAATAGTTTTATGAATTACTACCCGCCTTCGGCGACCAGCTGGTTCGCCCATATTAGAGCTTATAACTTAAAATGATTCAGTTGTATCAAAAATTGCAACATATGCATGATGTTTGAAATAGTTGTTATTGTTTATTTAATGTTAATAATTTGTAAATAAAGCTATTTATCTTACAAAGTTATTTCTGCTTTGAATTTTTTTTTTAATGTAATAAACTGTCGTTTTTGGGGGAAAAAGAAAAAAAAATCTGAAAACTCAAACAAATGACTATTATGAATGAAGTAAAATGTCATGGAAAAAAAATCAATTTTTCGTTTATTTTTTGAGATAAAACAATTGGTTTCAAAATCGGAAATGAAATAGAGATGCATCCAATATGAAATAGTAAAAAAGCATCATTTTTAGTTATATAAATTCTAAGTTCCCAATTCGTAAATGAAATTTTGGAGAACAGTAAATGAATGCAGTTTGTAGCTGCTTATGCTCAAATATTAATTTGAAATAGTTGTTACAATTTGAAATGCCTTTTAAATTTGACAAAATGGTATAAGTCTTTAAAACATCATCAGTCATATGCAATCAGAAAACATTGCAAATTTATGTATAAAAACATTTGTAACAGCAAAAAGCTATTTCAATTCTTTTTTTAATTTGATGTTTCATTATCTGTTTCACTCTGATTGTGGTATTCTAATTGAGTTTGTTGAAGGATTGGTAAACCATGTATAATTTGAAACAGGAATAAAAGTTTGATAAAATTCCGCAAAATAGTCGCATAGCATTAAGTTTAATATCGGAAGAAAGGTCACTTCTCACATTTCAAAATGGAATAGAAGTTGTTTATGCATAAAATGAGTTTTAGATGTTTGAAAATTCTAAAAAATCAGCATTTATCTTAACGTAATCAATTAAAAAATAGTTTAAAATTTAGAGGAGAGAAATTTTTTGTGGTAGTGAACTGTGAATCTTTTTGCTATAGCCAACCGTGGTAGACCCCGCCTCCTACCCCGGGTACAGTCATCTCGAAGAAGGGGGGAAAGGGGGGCTACCTATCTCCCCTCCTAGAGTAAACAACATTCCGTGACCTTGTCTGCGAGTGGTGTTATCTATTCAGAGACCTTCACCGATTTCAGAGCAATAGATAATGCTTTCGAAAAGATTTTAAAATTCATTGAAACTAACAACATTAGAAAGGTGAGAATTCACACTTTAAAATGGTATAAAAATAATTTTCCAGTGTTAATTACTTTGGAAGTTATTCATGAGAAAACGGCCAAAATTCGCTTGATTTTTAAATAATTAAAATTTGAATAAAAAATTGAAAAAAAAATGGTTCTGAGGTGCCTCCAAAGTATACCTGTACCAAATTTGGTAGCTCTAAGTTCAATTGTCTGTTCTGTAGACTGCAAACAAACAGGCACACAAACATTCATCTTTATTATTAGTAGACATTGCACAATTTATTTCCTGATGTTAGCCTGAATTTTTTCTTAAGAACATAGATCTAGAGCATAATTCGAAACTTGACTTGAAACACAAGAAAACTATATTTTTAAAAGTTTAATCTAACCAATGTCATACTACTTCATTTAATTCTCAAAAAATAATTACTGTTGATATTTTTTTAGGTGAGGAATTGAATATTGCAGGTTTCTTGAATGGAGGAAAATTTGAGGATTTAAGCAAGTCAGTTGCAACATTGAACAGTGATCAGATTATTAGTTCTGATATTAAATTCATCAGTGGCATTAAGATGGGAAGTGCAAATATTAAGAATTTAAATATACCCAACTTGGACAACATTGTTTGCAAAGATAGAATTGAGAAAAATATATTGCATAAGCAATTTCAAAGGTAAGTGCTTAATTTCTATTACGCAATTAATTAATGGACAAATTTATTTCATTTCCTATCACCAATTTTAACTATTCATTTGTCTGTTCCATTAATTTAAAAGTTATTTCTATGTCTGTGTGCTCATGTATATATTCTTTTTTACCTCTAAACTAGTGCTGATTCTGAAGATATTTATAACGGACAATCGCAAAATTAAATTTACTAGATTCCTTATTTTGATTATGCATATGTTTAAAAAAATTTCATTAAATTTCCTGTATAGTCTCGACTAACTGAATGCAGTGATTACATAATTAGAATTTCTTTGAAAGTATGGACATTACTTAAGAAAATCATTTTCTTCCTAGAATTTTAAAATCAAATTAAATGCGCTATAAGTATTTCATTTTTTACTATTGTTCTGTTAAAAGCAAGTAAATCATACTGTTTTGTTAATGTAGTTTTTTTTTTCCTTTGCAGAATTTATGCTAATAAAGCTGACTTTGGTACTGCTAATGGAGTTGATGTTTCAACCCTACAAAATGCTTTCTTGAAAGGAGAAGATAATTGGATATCAAAAGAAATGAAATTTAAATCTGATTTGATGGTATCAAAAAGTAAGTTAAATTGCATTCTTCCTATGCTGTCTTTTTAAAAGTAGTTTTAAAATCAGCAGTTTTGCATAAAATCCATATATATTTTGTTTGTGTGTCATTCTTCTTGTGCAAATTTTTCCACTCAATTGGTTTAATACCCAAGTCCCAATAAAAATATTTTAGTAGGAACTTTTTGGAATAAATTTTAAACTTCAAAATCTCTTCTTTTTTACATTATAAATGAAGCTTGAATAAAGAAATACATTTCAGGCACACATAAAAAAATTAATTTGATTTCCTTTATTTTAAGCACTTAAGAAATAATAGATAACAATAAAACAATAGATTAACAACTATGGATCACTGCAAAGTATTTAGCAAATAAGACATTGTGTAAAATGTAAATAAGTAATTTTTTTCTCTCTGTAATAATGTGGATACATCATTTGTTGTGTAGATAATTGCATGTATGCCTGCATTTTGTGTTCCTTTTTTTTATTTAGAATTGACAAAAGAAGCATTTGAAACATGATTTTTGGCATGCGTAAATATTTACCTTACTTAAGCTGATGCAAAAGAGGTTTTTACACTGTTAAGAGATAATAAGTACTACTGGAGTGAAGTGAAGCCTCCAAGAACAACCAACAATGTTTGTAATCCTGTATAAAAACCATGTTCATTGGCAAAAACATACACTATTTCCACTCTAATAGTGGCTCAATAGCTGTTTTCTAAACCGTTCAAGATAGACACTTGCTTCCAATTAGAAAGGTTCTCCAAGTCATGTAAAGAATAATATTTTGTTATTTAAGTCAATAAATAAAAAAAGCTTGAATCAAAAATAAAATTGTTATATTGTCTCCTGATCTTAGTCATATTTAATAAAATATTTTTGAGGCACTAACATGAAGTTCCACGCTTCTTCGACTAAAACTGACCGAGTTATGACAATTTGAATTTCTGTATTTTAGGCCATTTTAGTGGCTGCTTCAAGGGAGATCTATCAATCAATCAATGCACAGTGATTCTTGAGACGGCTGTTCAACGACTTTCATTGATTGGCTTAAAATAATGAAATTCAATGCTTAATCTCTTGGTTAGTTTTAGTCACAAAATGAAAAATAAAATTGAAAATTAAAAGTTGAGCTTTTTTGTTTAAAATGTTAGTGCATGAAAAATATTTTATTAAATATGACTAATAGGACTGGGGGATTATATAAAAATTCAGATTTCATAATTTGTTCAGCAATACTAATGTACTAACATGGAATATAATTCCTAACTAACATGGAATATAATTCTTTGTCATTTAAAGCATTTTTTCCATTTGGAAGTATATGCCTAACTCTAATGGGTATGGAAATTAGTTATTGGACCACATTTACAGTGGTCGTTATATAGTGCAGAAGGGATTTGCTTGCAATTATGTTCTTTAAAGTGTCATTTTAAAAATTAAAAATCAATTTGAAGATATAAAACTTCTGTAGCTGAAAAGTATTATGATGATTAATTATATAAATATTAAAAAATAAAAGTATAAATTTTAGCCTTTTGATTCTGAGCGAAACAAAGTCTGAAACATTTTCTTAAAGCAGCCAGTTTGGGGTAAGATAAGAAAGTGTTTTTTCCCTTTTCATGTCGTCCAAAGATAAGATTTCTCTTTCTTCAGGCAACCCATGGTGTTGCCTGTTCTTGTCTTCCATCGTTAAAGAATCATTGGAACAAGAGTGTCAAGATATCTACAGGACAATTAGTGACTCTCTGATATTAACTGCTGGCAGGGAGTGAAGCTAATAATTTAGAGGTTACAGTTGTTGTAACAGTATGCAGTGTGAAAAAAAGGTATTAGTAAAGCATCTGCATTGTCTACAAGGAAAAGGTTAAATATTCACAAGACTGATGGTTGTGGTAGAAATGTTTAGTGCTTGGTATACTTTTGTTCTTTGTATATTTTTTGTGTAACCAAGATTATTTCATTCTTATGCTAAATTCATTATAGGCCTTCTAAGAAGTTTTGACTGCTTTATTTCAACTATGTTTTTTCTTTTACATTCAGAAATTCATTCTTTTGTGATTAATTTCTTTAACTTACTGTCAATTAAAGATCTGAAGTTCAAATTTTTACTGCATTTGTATTTTTGTTTGCTTCTAAATCAATGAATGCTTTAGTTACCTTTCATCTTGGATAAATGGAAAAAAAGTAAGCTTTCATTACAGCAATTATATTATCTATATGTGGTAGACTTTTCTTTTTACGTTCACACATTGTATCGCTATAAAGAGACAAGTCTCTTTGGCAATTAACTATTATTTTGCTTTTTAAATTAAAAGCAATTGTGAAGTTTTGAATGTTTTTTTAAACTATAGGTTAAAATTAAAACTGTTCATTTTACACTAATTTAGTTCGGATCCTCTCACCTGCTTCTATTGATGGTGTGAAACTTGATGATATATTCAAAATAAATGATGCTAACAACTTGGCATCAATGAATTTGGCAAATTTCCGAGCCAAGAATGTTGATGTATTTGGCAAAATAAATGGATGCGATTTGTCGGTAAGTGCTTTGGCTATGTAGTTTATGGAGTTGCAAAAATTATTCATTTGAAAGGATATATATAAGTAATCTAATTTTTTTAAAACTTTCTTTAATTATTTTTAATGATACTCCATTTCTAATTACTTCCACTTCCATGTAAGAAGCTCCCTCCTACTTTCACTTTGAGTCGCGAGTCTTTTCAGGGGAATACCCCTTTTTTCCATATATAACCTCTCTGTGCATTGTTAACTGCCTTTTTTATGCTCTGATTTTGATGACAGCGCATGGCTGGCGTTGTCTGCAAGAATGATCATGGCTCCTAAATCTGATATAAGATACTAAATAAACTTATCACTGTCACCTGATCATGTTCCTGAAATAAAGACGAATTTCACTTAATCAGCTGTGGATTTGAAATGCCTCTACAAACACGCTAAAATTGAAGATGTTATATACATATCCTTTTTTTGTTTTAGGATGTTAGAGAATTTCTTATGAAGAGGCTCTCGGTCAAGTCGGAAAAGTTCTTTACCAATCTGGTTGTAGATGGTAACTTGTATGTGAAAAATGTCTTGAATGGCTTACCTGAGAGTTCCTTTTTGGATATAGCTTCAAGTTTACCATCTGCATTTAATATGAAGAGATCTTTTAACTTTCTCAATGTTAAAGCAACTCAACTGAAAGTTCTTGATGTCGTGAATGGAATCAATATTGATTTTCTCTTAAAAGATGCTGTAATGCCTCACATGCCACAAGTTAGTAGATTAATTGGAGTTCTTAATTCAGATATGAAATTCTTTTATAGTTAATTATTCTCATTTTTGTTTGTAATCCTGGATATTTTAATTTGAATGTTATAAGATTAATCTAAGTTTGGTAGACAAAAAAATTTATTGCTTCCCTCAAGTTTTACGTATTGAATCTTATAAGCATTACTAGAGTTTCATAAAATTGATGACTTCTGTGAATTATAACTATTATTTTGTAGATGTCTTGTCTATCCCACAAAATTAAATGAATTTTTTAAAATTTATAATATTTGAATTAGTTTATAATAATTTCAATAACCAATATATATTATTTCATACAGTTATATGTGTATATAAAGTAAGCCACTTAATCAATCATATGATTTTTTAAAAATGTTTTTTACCTCTTTATCTTAAATTATTCTATGATTAAATAATTATGTATTATAATAAAATATGTTGCGTAATATTAAATGATAAAATAATTGTGTTATGATAACATTTTAACACATGATACATAGCATTAAATGATTAAATAATTATGTATTGTAAAAACATTTTAACATATGCTACATAAAGTTAGATGTCATCCTATGGTAACGTTTCCATAAAAAATTGAATCTGTTAACTTTCTTAAGAACTATGCCTTGCAATAGTAACCATCTTTAGATTGAAATTTTTTCTTTCTAAAATGAACTGTGCAAATAGAAAATTATTTTAATCGTATACAATAACATAAAATTTAGCTCTCAACTAGCAACTGCTTATTTGAAAATGTTGCAATTTTGAGAAGTTCAAAACAAGTGTATCATCGTAAATTTTTGTTTCTATTTCATTTAATTTCCTGTGAGAAATTGCCAGTTTTATTCAGTGATTGTGATGCCTACTTTTATAATTTTGAATATCTCTTCATTTTAATGTTCTGAATAAATTTAATAGAAATAATGAAATGTTGCAAGAATCTTTTCATTTCATTAATAATAAGTAGATATGTTTTAAATTTGTATTTATGTAATCAGTTTCAATATTGCTTTTTTTTTTTTTGAAATCTTAGACTATATTGGGCAAAAAAAGTTTCTCAAAGATTACTACAAGCAACATCACTGTGAACATGCTGAATGTGATATTTTTAAACAAATTTAACTTCCCTTTGATCTATCAAAAGTATTTGAGTAAGGAGTCGAACCAAATGATAGCTTTGAATTTACCAAATATTACAGCTGGGGAGGTTTTTATCAAAGGTAAGTTATTTTACTGAATTATCTGATTAAAATGCAATAAATTAAATTTGAATTTCCTATTGCAGTTATTTTTTTAAAAAACTCTGAAGTGTTTTATATGTATTTCTTATTAGTGAAGTGATAACTTGATTTTATCACATTAAAAGCTGAAATTTATATTAAGATTTAAGCTAAAATGCATTTGTTACTGATAAAAATATAACAATTTACATTATATCCAGTTGAAATTTATTGTCCTTACTTCAAACTTTAATTTTTTAAAAATGTTTTGAAATCTTCTAGGTAGTCTAAATAGAGTAAAAGTACCTGAAGATGTTGTACTTGTTCATTCTGATGAAAGAATAACATCTGATGTAATATGTCAAGAACCAATCACTTCATTCAGTATGCATGTTGGTGAAATAAATAACACTGATCTGCTACAATTTTTAAGAAATGTTGTATCTTTAAAAAGCAATGAAAACATCTCTTCAGCATTGACTTTTGTTAAAGGATTTTTCTCAAAAGGTGAGTTTAAACTATTTCACTCCTCATAATTCACAAAATCTGTTTAAAGTAAAATCATATTAATGTAAAGTCTATGTAAATATTTGTTTTTATAAATTTTCTCTAAATTATTTCGAATCAAATGCTGAAGTGCACCTGTTATTTAAAGGGGTATTAATATCAAAATGCTGATGTTTTATAAATTATATTCTGGTATTTTGCAATGTATAGTTGAAAATGAATATACAACTAAATATCCTTTTTCTTAAAAAAAAATAACACCTAATTTTTTCTGCAGTTTCATATATGTTAAGCCAAGCACCTTAGCAAAGCATATTTATCAGTCAATTCTCCCAATCTATTTGTTTATTCATGTGTGATGATTCAAAATTGTTTCTAAGTGTTCTATTCATCCTTTTCAACTCTGTTGTATATTTTTTGTTGAAAAAAAGTTTCAAAGATGATTTTAAGATTAGCTTCATTATTTAGAGGATATTAAATAATGAAGATAAAGTATGTGTCAATGTCTGTGTCCTTAAACTTTTTATAAAGAGAATATTAGGCATAGCTCTATCATATTGGTACAAATACATTTTTCAGATAGTGTTGTAAAATATGCTGAAATAGCTTTCCCAAAATTATATGTTTAATTTACATATTAAAAGAAATTTCAAGATTTTCATGACTTTTAACAGTATTTAACAAGTTCTATAAAATTACCAGAATCAAATTTTCTTAAATTTATCAGCTCAGTAATATTAAGTATATCAGCTCAGTAATAATCTGTAGTGAAGGCATTATAGATTTAATGAAAAACTTGGTATTTATTGTTTAAATGAAATATGACTAATTTTCATTGTTCTATCATTTTTCTTAGTTAAACAGGGGCCCCCCCCCCACCCTTATTCTAGGAAGCTCAAATGTTTTTTCTAAATATTTCATTTACAAACATGTTTCTATTTCAGCTTTTAGGTGAATTGAAATAAAAATAAATATTCAAGATAAAATGCATCAACTAATTAGGGTATCGAAGAAATTGGTATTGTATGGGGTTAAGAAGCTCATATCTCAGAACTTATTCTATCGATCTAAATAAATGACTACTTGCTTAGTAGTGCTTTTATTTATGCAAAATTTTATGAGTAGTTTTGGTGAACTAGATTATGAAAAACTTAATTTTGTACTTAAATACGTATTCAAGAATCTGAAACTGGACATTTTCTGAGCCGTCTATCCTATTTTAAGTTTGTTATGAATTGTATTCTTTTTGCACAGAAAATTTTAACAATAATTAGGTAATATCAAAGGAGATACATTCAGGTATGTTCAAGCTGGTCACTGAGAAGAAAGGATAAGTTTTCATCTACAAATTAAAACCTTGCAGCAAACGCTAACTTTATAAAGCTTCAAAACATTTGCAGTGGTTGTTTCAGTTAATTGTTTTAAATAAATGGTTGGAGGGGGCAGGATTGTTATTGAGAGGTGTTTTTTTTTGTCAAATGTACTTTTTAAATAATTGATTTTGATATTTCACTAAATAGTGAAGTATTAAAATCATTAAAATTTTTAGTATTTTGTATTTCACTTCTATTAATTGGTTTTTATTTTCAGGTGATTTGCGTATAATAAACAGTTTACATGGAATTGACTTAAATGATGTTGTAAAAACCTCAAATGAATTTTTACAGAATAGCATTAATGGAAATAAAACATTTTTAGAAGAATTAAAATTGATGTCTGATTTTAGTATATCTGGTTTTGTCAATTATATTGACTTAGAAAACCTTTCTGAAAACTTATGCCAAAGAAGTAAATTTGAATTTTTTGAAGATATGGTAAGCCGTGTTATAAACATTTTATCAATTTAATCATTTTTAATGCCTAACAAATTTGATGTTTTAAATTAACTGATACAAATTTCTTTTTCTTTTTGCCTTTATATCAATAAAAGGATTATTAAAAATTCTTTTGGTAAATTTCTTGAGAGATACAAGAAATTTACTTTAGAAGGGGGAAACAAAATTTTTATAGAACTTTAAAAGATAATAGATTGATTTGATTTCTTTACTTTTCTTTTTTTTTTAAAAAACCAGTGGGAGTGGTCTCCCCTAAACTTTCTCGTATACTCCTAACACATGTAGAGAAAACTAGAATAATAAAAGACGTCAAATAAACTTCCGTCGCAAGTAAACCAAAGTTGGAACCGCGCGTGGTTTGAAGGATCAAAACAAATTCAAATCTTCTGCTCATTCTTTAGCGCAACAGGACCTGGCGAGATTCCCTAAATGTTTTCTTCCTTACAAAATCACTCCAGAATTTGTTTTTGGCAAACTGCCAAGTTTCGGAGCGTCCCTTCCTTGCACAGGCATTGCCACTAGTAGGCATGCGCAGGGAGTTAGTTTCAAAACTGAACAAATATGCAATTATACAGACCGACAGACAGTCAACCCTTTGACGGATTTGGCCCAAAATTTTATAAGGACCTACATTCATGACGATAAAACTGTGTATAAAATTTTATCCATCTGGCTTTTCAAGTTTTTGAGTTATAGCGTTCGCATGACCCCGAACATACAGACAGACAGACTTCCCGTAGACGGATTTTGTCCAAAATTTGATAGAAACCTACAGATTATGTTTAAAGACCACATACCAAATTTCATCCCCGTAGCTCTAATAGTTTTCGAGTTATCGTGTTCACAGACACACACACAGACACACACACAGACACACATACAGACACACACACAGACACACATACAGACACACACACAGACACACACACAGACAGACATAATTCCAAAATTGTGTTTTTCGGAATCAGGGAGGTCTAAAACGTAGAGATTCGTCAAAATCTCGAGTTCGAATTTTTTGACGATTACAATACTTTTCTCTTTGTATACTTCGTATACGAGAAAGTAAAAACTTCATTTCAATTTCTTATATGCCTTTCTTTAAATTCTTTCTTTGACTACAAAAATGTATATTGCATCATTTACTTTCCTAATGCAGAGGTTCCCAACCTGTGGTACATGCACCCCGGGGGTACGCAAACTCAAAGTCGGTAATGGCGGACACAAGGAAACATAAGGGATTAAAAATGTTACAGAATTTTGTTTCCCCAAGTTTTTTGTAGAAAGTGAGAGTTTTGCAAGTCCTTAAACCTACCCTCAAAATAAGTAAAAAAAAAAAAAGTCAAAAGGAAGTGTAATTTTTGTCTATCCTTATAAATTAATGTGGAATTATAACAATACTGATTTCATCTGTTTTGACGTTGGACTAATACTATTGTAAAAATGGAATAAAATGTAAAATCCAAAGTTAAGTCCTGCAAATGTTATAAATTCCAGTCATTTTGGATATTAAGCTTACTTCGGTCCTTAACCTTATTGATCAAAATTTATTTGTATAGACAGATGGTTTGAGGGGGGATATGACAGTAAGGGGTATGCAAAAATAAAAAGGCTTATCAAGGGGTACGCGGAAATAAAAATTCTAATGAAGGGGTACGCAAAGGAAAAAAGGTTGGGAATCCCTGTCCTAATGGAATGAAATGAAAATCTTTTTTTTATTGTATAAAATTATTTAGCCATTTATGCCTAAATCTTTTTAGCTTAAGATATTCTTTTTTTAAAAAAAATTCTCTTTTTGGTGTTTTGTAAGCCTTCTGAATTAAGGTTGAGGTGGTGAAGCCTACTAAGCAGTTTATTAACATTTTTAAAATTAGTCAGCATGATGTAATTAAAAGCCATTTTTTATGAAAGATCTGTTACTCTAAGAATGGAAATTATGATTATTATAAATTGAACCATAATTGTCCTAAATGCAAAGTTTCTATCAAATGTTCAATTATGTATTTCACTACTGGCGATGTTAATGCTAGACTTAAGCATTGTCTATCATTAATATGAATATTAGCTGCTGTTCTAGAAATAATAAAATAATCACTGTCAAAAGTAAAAGACTATAAAATATAATTTCAAATCGGTTATTTTTCTTTGAATTCAAACTCTTATTTTGTAATATGTTGGAAATAATTATGTTTGAAACAATATGCCTGCTGCAAATATACACTTAAAAAGAATATTATAGAGTTTGAACTAAGTTTCAGTGGTGGTGATTGGGTGGAAAAAGTTAGGGGGGCAAAAAAATTCTTGTACATCTAAAAAACCCTTGAGTTAGGGGGTAGACAATAACATTTAAAAATTTAGTTAAAATATTAACTAGTTTTCCTGAACACTGTTGCCTTTTTTATAATTCCTAGTTTTAGGCAGCTAGAATGAAATAAGGATTTATTTCATTCTAGTTCCCTAAAAAAAGTAGGGGAGACTGCCACCCCTCGTCCCCGAATTGCCGCCACTGCTAAATTTGCTTAAAGAATTACTTTGCTTCTTTTACTTTTTGTGACCTTTACAATAACACTAACCATTTAATGCTTGGATGTAATACTTTAGTTTCATTTAACAATTCTTTACTTCTTTTTATAGAATCCATTTGAAAAATGTGTATTAATTCATGCATTTTATTGTTTTATTCATTTATAACAGTCATGTTCATAGAGTAGTTCTTTTATGCTTAACTCTTAGTAACTCTTTTATGCTTAAATTACTACTAATAACTGCAAAGAGATACAAGTTTGTAAAAATTTATTTTTGTGATAGGTCTATTTTGCTGGATTAAAAGCTTCATCATTATATGTAGCTAATATAAATAAAGTTTCTGTGGAATCTTTGTGGGCACACATTCATAATGTTGAAGAAACCATACATGATCGATTAGACAATGCTACTGATGTCATAAATGAGATTAAATACAGGCTTCTTAATATTAAAGATGGTAATAATGGTAAGTCGATTTCTTCTGTCATTAATTGTTGGACATATTTTCACTAACAGTTTGCATGCCACTATACTTGGGAATTCTGTTTCCTTACAGAAAACCCTTTTTAAAGTTTTCTGTCAAAATTGTCTTTAAAAATTACTAGAACTCTCCCTAACTATTTTATATGCATTTCTAAAATTCCTGATTTCTTGAAATTTGTATACTTGTCAAATGTTTTTAAATATCTAACTCGCTGAAACATGTAAATTTGGCTTACTTAATGTATACAAAAGTCTGACATTGCTTGCTCATAAAAATATTGCTTTTCAACTCTTAATATTTCTTGTTTTAAACTTGGAAATCCTTTAAATAAATTTTGTTATTAGAAATATAGTTAATTTTTTTCTTTGTAGTTCTTCAAGTATCAAAACTTTATTAAAAATTTTTTACCTATACTAATAATACATACTAAACTTATTTCAGGTTTGGCTTTGCAAAAAAAGTATTTAAAGGAATTAAAAATTTTAAAAATTTGAAGAAATTATAAAACCATTATGATTACATATGTTTTCTTAAATAATTTATTTTTTAAAAATTATTTTTATTACAGTAACTCTGTAATATAATGTACACATTTTTTTAAAAGAAATCTTATTATGTTTTTAATTTATATCTTGTTAATCGCTGAGAAGTTCTTATATTTATTTTTGCTCCAACATTTTATTTAGACCACTAATTATTGTACAGTTAGTTGGAGATGTTTTTCAAAGGGATAAAAGTTTTCTCTCGATTAATTTTTAGCATCAGAGAGAGAACAAGAAAGATTTGAATTTATGCCATTTTTGTTTTAAATGTATGGTTTGCAAAATAACATCTGGTATCTCAATATTGCAGATGACGTTTGGAATCAAACTTAAATGATACTTCAATATATATATTTCCTTAGTTCCTGCACTTTGTAGGAAAACTTCTCTTGAACGACTGTTATTAAATATTGTTGAACTGTTTTTTCTAAAATTTTGGATATTCCAGTCTATTTTTCAGTTTTATCATGCATACTATTATAATTTATTACACTGTCAGACATTCTCACCACTTTTTTTTTAATACTGCAGTCATTGAACCTAAAACTACAAATTGGATTTAGAAAGTTATAATATTTAAATTATAACAACCTGAATTGGAAATGTTAATGTAAAGCAAGGTTAAACTTATTTTCCAACAATTGTGGTTTTCTAAATAAATTTGTAATTTATGAAATATTATAAAAATATACAATTTTATTTCTGATCTAGTACTGAATACTGCATTTTAAAAATGAATTTCTTAATTTATAATAAAATAGTGAATAGTTAAAAAGCTTTGCACTGTTTTATTTGAAAATGATTTGATTTTAATATACAATGGTTCCTAATTTATTAAATTAACAATAAAACTAGTGTTTAAAGTAAATTTGCTTCCATGTGTAACTTAAATAATCTTTTTTTCCAATTATAGGATCTTCATCATTCTTTGCTTATTTTGAACTGCATCAAATATTAAATTTAGGATCTTCCCTAAGATTTTTACCCATGCTAGAAGCTGGTGTATTTGGGTATGAATTCAATTTTCAATTACTATTAAAACTCTGAACTTTCACAGTATTACTAATATAATAGACCAGATCTGTGTCTTGGTAACTCTCTATCACCAACAATAAAACTCGTGCCATAGCACTGTGAGACATTAAGCAGCATTATTTCATTGTTAGAGAACCTAAATTTCAGTAATTTTAAATTTAAAAGAGTAATTGTCATTTTAATTTCAAATTTAATAGCTCTGAAATAGTGAAATAAAATTTTCTATCGATTGATATAAAATTTATCTCACTGTTATCAATAGTTCCCGAGAAATTTTAAATTATATTAATCATATTTCAAATTAATTTCCGTTTTTTAATAGAAAGTAGTAAATTACATCAGTGGTATATCGTGTGCGTGATATAGTTTCGACGCCACAATGCATCTGATTATTTATTGCAATCGTGATGATATAATTTGATAATATTTTTTGGAAACGTTGGCAAGCAGAGAAGTGCTTTGTTTTGATTAGAATTTTGAAAAAGAATTCATTTGAAATTTTAACTTTTGACTTGTGTTTGATAAGCTGAGAATTTCATGGTTATTGAATTGTTAAACAGCGAAAGATACTTCACATGGAATGTTGTTTACCAAGAGGTTTTTTGAATAAAGAAATATGTAAATAAAAAAAAAAAATATTTCCTGTCATAAAACATATGTTTATTTTATTTGTTTTCAATCAATGTTAAACATTTCTCTTGTATATATATCTAAATAAAGAAGTCATATTTGACGGCAAATTTCTCGAGCGAAGAGGCAATTTGCAGCCGTCATACCATGACAGGTGATTTTCTAGTGTCTGATATTTGGCTTGATGCTAGTCTCAATTTTGTGATTGGTGGATCACAGGCTCAAATCCACAAATCATCCACCATGCCTGTGAGCTTGATGCACTTGTGGCTTGGATATCAATACAGTGGCATGGCATAAAAATTCACAGCAAAATGCCAGTTTGAGCATCTTTCTTGAGAAGAATTGAAAATAACCTATCATGGTATGACGGGTCAAATTGCCTCTTCATTCGAGAGATTTCCCATCAAATTTGACTTGTTTAAATAGATATATATATGAGAGAAATGTTTAACATTGATTGAAAACAAATAAAATAAACGTGTTTTATGACAGGAAATATTTTATTATTTACATATTATTTGCATATTTCTTTATTCAAAAAACCTCTTGGTAAACAATATTCCGTGTGAAATATTTTTCGTTGTTTAACAATTTTATTATAATTCAATAACCATGAAATTCTCAGCTTGTCAAACGTAAGTCAAAAGTTAAAATTTCAAAGTAATTCTTTTTCGAAATTCTAATCAAAACAAAGCACTTCTATGCTTGTCAAACGTTGCCATAAAATATTATCAAATTATATCATCATGATTGCAATAAATAATCAGATGCATGTGGCATCTAAACTACAGTACCGGTCAAAAAAGTGTCAAGTTCATGTTTTTTGGTTCTAACTCACCCAAAAGTGAACCTTTTCTGCTGAAATTGTCATACAATGTATATTTTTAGGTATTTTTTGGTGCATAAACCAATGATAATTCAAATAGCAAAAAATTAATTGAAATTAAACTTATTATTTCATTCAAAATAAGCAAAATTTAACAACAATTTGAAGTTTGTTGAAAGTGTACGAAATTGCCAGGATCGATGAAAATATGAACAATTACATATTAATACTGGGCGGCAAACCCCTTAGCATCAATAACAGCTTGGCACCTATGAGGCATAGCGTCAAGAAGAGTTTGGATGAAGGAGAGAGCGATTTTCCGTTCTTCCTCAAGTTGGGAGAACTTTTCATCGGCATTCCTTGCATTTCTTCCAACAAGACGACGCTCTAGCCTGGCCCATACCCCCTCGATAATGTTAAGGTCTGGGGATTGGCTTGGCCAATCAAGGAGGGTCACATGACGGCGGGAGAACTAGTTCTGGATGTGTTTGGATCGGTGCTTCGGATCATTATCCTGTTGGAAAATGAAGCCATGACCAAGAGAATTGATTGCATACGGATGCATGGTGTTCTCAAGGATGTCTTCATACTGAAACTTATCCATGATTCCCTGATTTCGCCTCAGGGTACCCATACCAAGGCAAGAGATGCATCCCCAAACCATGACATTTCCACCCCTATGCTTCAATGTTGGAATCTGGTATTTGGGGTCGAAAAGAGTGCCTTGGGGATGACGAATCCACTGTATCCCATACGTACCAAACAATATGTATTAGTGTTCATCCTCCAAAGGACATCTTCCCACTCTTTCTTGGTCCAGTCCTTGTGCACCTTCGCCCATTCCACACGCACCTTGCGATTCTTAGTAGAGATCATCAGTTTCTTGACTGGGCATCTTCCTTTCAGTCCAGCTGCTTGAAGTCTATGCCTGATAGTATAAACAGAAGGTTTTGGGGGTCACAAAGCTCAAGTGCAACGTCTACAGCCATCAGGCGGGGGTTGACACATGAAAGACGTTCCTGTCGAAAAGACAAGACGTAGAATGAGGACGTCCTGACTTGGGAACCTTTGGCACTCCTCCCTGATCAATCCATCTCTTCAAGAACTTCGATATTCCATTCTCTGATATACTGAAATGTTTCCCAAGTTCGAGAAGAGTTCAGTCTTGAGCGCATCCATTAAATATGGCTTCCTGTTGCTGAATGGTCAAATTACGGATGCCACGACGAAAACCCATTATCAACCAAGAATAGAGGAAGTTTAATTAAGCAAAACGCTTATATAGAAACATACTGAAATAAAAATGGTAGATAAAAAAGACATCACTCCAAATGTGATGAAATTTCAAATTTTTCAAAACTTTGTTAATTATTACTGTATTTACTTGTATTTAGGTTTACTATACTTCCAAAAACGCGGAATCGTCACTTAAATTCGACTCAGAAGATTAAAATAGTTTGACAACACTGGAAAAAAATATGTTAAAAAAATGAACTTGACACTTTTTTGACCAGTACTGTATATCATGCTCATGATGCACTGACGTAATTTACTACTTTCTATTAAAAAAAACGGAAATTAATTTGAAATATATGATTAAAATTTCTCTGGAACTATTGATAATAGTGAGATAAATTTTATATCAATGGATAGCAAATTTTATTTCACTATTTTAGAGCTATTAAATTTGAAATTAGAACAACAATTACTCTTTTAAATTTAAAATTACTGAAATTTAGGTTCACTAACAATGAAATAATGCTGTTGAGCATCTCGCAGTGCTATGGCGCGTTTTATTGTTGGTGACAGAGCATTACCGAGAGATCTGGGCTATTATGTTAATAATGCCATTACCTAGATGACACAAGTCAGAAACCAGCAGTGCTTCAGAATGCATTTCTTAATGGTGAATTATGCTCAACTGAAACAGGGTGTCTTTTACCTTTTGTTAAACCAAAATTTTTATTTTTGATTAATTGTCCAATTTTGTGGCATTTTAGCTGAATTGAATGTTAAAGAAAAATAATTACATCAGCATGTGCAGAAGAGATTCTTTTGTAGAACTTTTTTTTGCACTCATTTAATCCTGGGATACAACTTTAAAATTTATTTTAAGACATGTTTATTTTTCTTTGAGTATAATGAATTATCTTAAGTATGATTCCTAGAAAAGGAAGTAAAGACAAAAATTGTATATATAAAGCTGATAGTATTTTCTTCTTATGAATGTTAATGCAATATGATGAAAAAAGAAATCAATTAGAGGATAAAAAGAAAGCTTAAGTCAAGGATGCGGGGGACAGAAACAATTGGTTGAATGTAATATATGGTTTCTGTATTTAAAGAATCTACATTATTCTCAATTTGGTAATGGTGATAAAAATGTCATTTTGCCATGAACATTAAATTATACTTATTTACCACATGAGGCTATGATTTCTGCAACATAAGAGTTTATTTTCCATTTGTATTAAAGTTCCGAGATTTGATCTGCATCTGTAATACAACATTGATCTTTTCCCTATGGCAAAGTATGCAAATGCAATGGAAAAAAAAAGAAAAAAAAATGTTTTTGAAATGATTGCAAAGCTGTTGTAGATTTGCAGTTGCAGTGGGAAACCCTTCTTTGGATTGTGATTTAAGGTAACAAGGTACATTCCAAATAGGTGCAAGTGTATCTTCAAAATGGGTGTTAATCTGTTAAAACAAAACTGAATTTAAATATCTCTAGTAATGGGGTTATATATCATTATTTTTAAATATATTTTTTTTGTTGAAATCAAGCACAAGTTCTAATAAAGCAAAAAATGTTTACTTTTTTATATAGGAGATTTTTAAATTTAAAGCAATATTGTTTCAGTATTGTTAATCAATCCTTAATATTGCATATAATGCAAGAAAATTATATCTAATCTTGGTATAAGAACAGAATAATAAAATGTAAGAATTTGCATTAAAAAATAATCTTTATATAACATAATGTTGCAATGGTATAAGTATACTCTCGCAGCTTTCAAATAGATGCTCTTAAGATTAGAAATATTTTTTTTTTCCTTATTACTACAATATTACTTTCAACCAATTAAAGTGGATACAAATCGATGCTTGTCAAATTCCCAACTTAGGTGTATATATTTATATTCAATGGCAGAAATATCACTGATTGAGTAAAATAATGTCATAGGGAATCTTAAAACATTAATGTATATAGATTTAGCTGTTTTTTTTTAAGTAAAAATGTCTTCGATTTGTAATGTACAGTGCACTCCCGATTATCCGAGTTAATCACCGGGAGGGATCACACGGACAGTAGAAAAACACGGATAATCCAAAAACTCCATTTTATTAAAGAAAAAATCAACAACAGTACAAAATTATAAAAATTACTTACATTTGCATGCTGTGTAACATCAAACTAGGAATTTTCCCTTTTAATATTTACTGCTTTAAAAAATCTGTAATGTGTCTTTGCTTCTGCTGTTTGTTCATCTCTTGTATATAGACACATATTTTACGAACCTCAGTAATGTCACCGTAATCAAATCCTCTTTGCCCTATATACTCTAATAAAGTTTCCACAGATTGTAGAGCAGCAGAATGAGAAATTGTATTTCCCTCATTTAGTACATCTTCTGTATCAGTACTAGCTCATTCTCCATTATCAAGTTTTTGAAGGATTTCTAATTTTTGTTTAACATTTAAAATGTTTCATTTCCGTTTCACACCACTCATTTTTAGCAGTAAAAAATTTCATGCTACTAACTGGCGATAAACAAGATGCAAAAACGAAAAGAACACGTGCGAAAATGAAAGAAGATGAAGTTAAAAAAATGACGTGTCTGGGAAAAGCGTGTTTGTACGAGAATGAGCTAGCAGGAAGTGGGTGATTCATTTCTCGGAAAATTAGGGGTTGAACCGGTAGAGATTACACGTGGAGGAAGAAAAAAATCTATTCTTTAGCCTCCATCGTCACAGCTCACTAGTTTAACGGAACGAATCGATTGATCGAACATCAACATCGATTTTATATGCATGATAAGCGTGAAAATGTTTCTCTTAAAATTTTTTTTTGTGAGTTCGGAATGAGCACGGATAATCCGCAAACCAGATAATCCACGCGTGGATAATGGAGAGTATACAGTATATTCCAGATATTTGATTAGTATTTTAACATGAGACTCTCAGAATCTTTCAGAAATAAATTGTAGATTTTATTCAGGTTTTATGTACAAATATTAAAGTACAACGAATTAATATTTTAATAAGAAGTGTATGAAATGATCATGTAGAACCTCACACTAATTTATATTGAATTTTTTATAGAATAGCTGTGTGATTCTTCTGAAATATTTAACTTTTTTTTTTCTTTGTAGGGAAGTATACCAGTTGCCAACAAAGGAAGTTATTGTATGGATTAATCAGAATGAAACTTGTACAAGTTTCAAATCTTTAAAATTGACTGTTCAGTTGGATGGTACCTTAAAAGAAACGGGAAGAATTCACGGAAGAACATTTCCTTTCAGTCTCCGTGTAATAGAAGAGGATGTGCAAGGATTCAGGCTTCATGTAGATCGAGCAATAAGGTAGCTTTGTTTTTCTCACTTATTCTTTCTCTTGAGTAGTATGAATTACTTTGCTTCACTGTAGTATAACCATTTTTCTGTATATGTGACAAATGAAAAATTTAATTCTCAGTTTGCACAGCATTTGGATATCTATTTTCAAAATTTAATGACAGTATTACACTTTTGTGTAATGTTTTAGGAATCTTCTAGAAAACCCACTTTCTGGAAGGTCTAAATGCATACATTTTTAACAATATGAAATGAATAACTAAGGTATTATATAAGTTTATTAATCTGAGATCTTCTTGCATACAGTTATTGGGTATTTATTATTTATCATTTATTATCTACCTCAAATAAGATGAAAGTATTTTATATGCATGTTTATAAGACAATATATTCTTTTCTTCATTTATAAAAAAATTGTGTATCGCGTAGATTTGATGAATGAATATTTATAAGTAATGGATATTTTCGATATATAAAAGGCTATGGGAAGATCACAAGAAATGACAAAAGCAGTCTATTTATTTTATGTTGTGAAATTAGTGTTATTTTAAGAAGATGCATTAAATCTGTCAGATCTTCTTATTTATTTCTGAAACTAAATTAATCCTAGAAAAAAATGTCGGATTCAGACAGGACAAAGTGGCCAAAGATTTCAAACACCACTCTCCCTATTTTGTTATATGACCCAAAACGGAAATGTGATTTGTAAGTTACAAAATCGTCTAATGTAACAGGCTTTCAACTTTAAGAAAGTAAAATTGCAATTTTGTGATCTAAAAAAAATCTAATTACTTTGTACATAATTCAAATTTTCCCTGTCAGATAAAATTTATGAATTTTTTTAGATTTTATTAAGAGAATTTGTTCTTTCTTACCTTTCCAATTCCTCCTTTTCTGCCCAATTATATTATTCCTTCAAAAGATTTCAAGATTCCTTGATTGTGTTACAAAAAAATAAACAGTATATGGTATTATTTCATTATATGTGTCACCGCAAATGCAAAATTCTACTTTGCATCTTTGTAATGCTATGAAATTATTAAAAATCTCATTTGAATGAATGCTTATCAAATTTTTAAATGGAAAGAATTTGCATAAAGGACTGCAAAAATCTAATTATCCTCATTGTTTCCAGATGTACATCAGAAAGCAGAGCAGCGGACATTTTAAAAACAGTCTTTACTAGTGGAAACGATAGTGTCCACGTAATGCACTCTCCTTCCAGTTCAAATGTACTTGATGCAAAGCTGTTGGAGACAGAAGATGGAATTTTCATAGTAATTGCTTATGAAATCATGGGTAAGTTTAATCAACTAAATATTTTAATTCCAAAATCTAAAGTTTATGTAAAAACTTGATTGTTTGTGGATAATAATTTCCTATGATTTTTTTAAATTTAATTTTTTGTTTTTATTTATTTTTGTTTCAAAATGCTAAATTAGATTCCTTATAGGGATTTTACTTATTGCAATGGTTCTCATGACATGACTTCAGGAAAATAATTTCTGCAGATCTTCACCAATCATGGTCCCTAGAACACCAAACTATCCATTGTTTAAAAATTTATGCATATAATGCTTTGCCCATGAAATCTTGTGAACTTGATGACTAGAATAATTTTGATTGGATTTGAACCATCATGTGATATGTTGTAAGGAGGTTGAAACTCTGTCAAGTTCACAGATAGGCCATCCAGCTGAAAGGGGATGGAAATGGTAATGGGATGAAATTTTCATTTTCCTATAACTCTCTTAAAATTGAAGATAGAAAGATAATTCAGATCAGGCAAATTGTCACTTTATTATAATGAACAATTTTTTATGCTGAAAGGTTTTCGATAGCTGCAATAGCTTAAAGTTAATGGGCTGAAAAGTGATTTTCTAACTTTGACTGCTTTTTAACCTATGCATGCAACATCTTGTTGAAAAGCTCTTGTTAGTTGCATTCTCTTCCGTCCTTTTTCATCATCATAGCTCCAACTTGAATGAAATTAGAAGAAGAAATTTTCTTTGCCTTATACTACTGAGGAAAAGGAATCTACTTTAGCCTTATGGCTAGCCAACAAGAATTCTTTATTAATTCAAAAATTTAATGTTTATGTGAAAACACTAAAAAGAATTTTAAATATTTTTATTTTTGTCTATTCTACTATTATTAATTCAATTTTAAAAAATTGTTTTTCTCTTATTTGATATGTTATATATTTTTCGGTCCCATTCTGG
This sequence comes from Araneus ventricosus, assembly GCA_013235015.1. Taxonomy (NCBI): domain Eukaryota; kingdom Metazoa; phylum Arthropoda; class Arachnida; order Araneae; family Araneidae; genus Araneus; species Araneus ventricosus. The sequence goes on from BGPR01007459.1 coordinate 55,385, forward strand.
TGGTTTTGGCTCTTGTGTGACATCTTGCTTATTTATAGATTCAGGTTGTTTTGGTTTTCCTTTGTCGCTATGTAAACAGATAGGCTAAAGATATATTGCCCTACAGGGCTTTGTACATATGTTCTTGAGTGTGTGTATTGTTTTTGTATGTATGTGTTTTAATTGCACTTTTTCCAGTCGTGGTTCTTGGCCCCCGGCATGGGACAATTTTTAATTTTCATATACTATTTTTGTTCTTTGATTGTAAAAATCTACATACATTCTCTAAACAAGTTCTGCCCATGTTGGCGTTGATTGTAAGCTTTTCGAAATCTTAATATAAATAAAAATCATTGTGGCTATGTATGTGAGTATGTGGCTATGTTCCACATCTCCTCCTAAACCAATGGACTGTTTTCAACCAAATTTTGCACACTTATTATTTAAGACTGAAGGGTAAGACACTTATGAACTTTTCAAAAGTTAATTTGAAATTAACCGAAACCATTTTTCCACCGTAACTTTGGAGCAAATTGTCCGACAAAAAAATACTTTTATACCATCTTAAAGTTCAAAATTTTACCTTTTCAATGATAGGAATTTTATATCTGTTCCATTTTTACGTCAATTTGTATTAATTTTTTAAAGTTTAATAATTGTTAATTGCGTACAAACGATTTTGAAATAACGCAAATTTTTAGATACTCTGTTGCTAGGCGACGGTTAGACTTTGAACGCATTTACCTTTATTTCTGAAATTTTCGCTTATTTTTATAAATATATTTTATATAAGAGAGTCAACCTTCAACTTTTAAAAGCCCCAAATCTTATTAAAATTTCAGTTAATTGGAAATTAAGCAAGATTTTGGCATTTTCCGTGATATTTTTCGAAAATATGTATTAGGTCACAAAAACTATTTTTACACATAATAAAAGTTCAAAAAATTAGCTTTTCATAACAGAAGTTTCATTTCCGTTCAATTCATTGCCCTCATTTTAATAATTTTTCAAAAATTAAATTGTGTATAAAATTTACAATTTATAACACTTTTTTTATTGGTGAAGAACAAGAATACATAAGAACTGTTGCTAGATCACATTAGAAGAATTTTGGATGAAGACAAATTTTATTTTTTTATTCCAACACTTTTTCTCAATGAAAAATTTACTATGTAATTGTCCCAAAACATCCGTTAAAATCTTTCTTATACTTCAAGATTTATGAACAAAATTTGAAGTATCTATGCAATAAATATTAATAACTTATGGAGAAAATTAGCTATCGGCGGTTTTTAAAAATCGTCTGGTTCAACTGATATTCTCCTGTTAATTAAAAAAATATTTCAGACAATAAAAAAATTTTGGGTATTGTAATTTTCGCTACAAAAGTAGTTTTTTACATAAAAAAATATTAGACATGAAAGTATTTTAATCCCGAGCAATGCCGGGCATAACAGCTAGTTTAAAATAAATACAGTCAAATTGCTTCTCTCTCTGGCGGCCTTACACTCTTTTGGGTAGGTGGGTCGCCATGAGGTATGCCATCCTTTTTCATCATCATAGCTCCAACTTTAATTAAATTAGAAGAAGAAATTTTCTTTTCTTTATAACTCTGAGAAGAGGAATCGACCTTCGCCTTATAGCTATACAACAGGAATTCTTTATTAATTCTAAAATTTAATGTTTATGTGAAAACGCTAAAAAGAATTTTAAAAATTTTTATTTTTGTCTTAGAATGATAAATTTTTCCATTTGATGATTGAGTATTTTTTGATAAGTACTGTAAATGCAATTAAAGTACATTTCTGTTTTGACTCTTTTGCAGGAAATGGAGAACGAATGCATGTATACAAATATGATGGCATCAATGATACCTGGATGCACTGCCAAAAATTTCACTCCTCAAATGTTTCTTCCTTTGACATGATATATATTGATGATGATTCAGAAAATCCTGAAGGTTATTTGGTAGTCACAGGAAAGGATGCGACTTCTGGCATTTACCTTTATCTTTGGGATTTTGAAATAAAAGAGGCAGGCATTATTTTTCTTGTATTCTTATTTAGTTACTAAGAATGCTTTTATTGAAAAAATGGATTTGTCATGAATATTTTTATTCTATTTAGATTAGAAGCATTATTTAAAATTTTTATTGCATCAAATTTCTAATTTTAAATCATGATCAAATTTCTAATTTTTCTTAATTAAAACTTAAAATTTATTATTAAATCAAAATGGGAAATTCATGCGAGGTCCAAGATGATTGTTTTATTAATAAGCTCTTATTTATACCAAAGTTTCATTTTTCTAAGTAACAGCTTCCATTTTTTGTGAAAAAGGACCAATTTCTAACAGACTTTTATAATTTTTTATTTTAATTGCTATTAAGCTGAATAATATGGTTAGTTTAATAATTCATTTTAGGATTACTTAAAGTTACAAAAAACATAAGAGTTTTCTCGATGATAATTCATTAACTAAAACATATCTTTGTTATTTGATGCATCATTATTTATGCAAATATTTATGTACTGAATTTGTTTCTCTATGCAGTTCATCTTCAAATCTAGTATCTCAAAATTGGTATCGACTTCAGCTTTATGGAGCAGTACTGACCAGGATGTCTTCCTCTTACTTGCAAAAGAAAAAACAAAAGTCTTCAAGAATAATGTATGGTCGTTTATTTATTCTGATCCAGTAGAAGTTTATGTTTTAAAAGACGACTTAAAATTCTGCTATGAAATCAATATTTATGGAATTTCATCTTTTGATACTTTTAAATTAGCAGGTAAGAATTTCTGTTATATTATATTTAGTTGATATGTTTAAAAGTTGCTTATTTCCAATATATGGCTGATATAAAACTTATTCATATGTATTCTAACTTACATTGTTCTGAAATATAGCCAATCTATCATAAAAGTCATTAAATAAATTTTGATGCAGAAAATTAAAATGCAATGAAAAATATTTTAGTAAAACCTTTTAAATACAATTATACAAATTAAATATTCTGTGCAATATTTTTTAATCACAACTTTGAAACTAATGCAACTGAATTGATTTTAGAATTTTTAATAGTGTCACTTGTTTGAAGCAGTTTTTCAAAATTTGACAATTTTTCAAATAAGCACTTTAGTATAAAAGTTTCCTTTAAAAAAGTTGTTGAAACAATTAGTGACTTCCAATCGCTCGTGAATCAATCCGTATTAAAGTGCAGTACTAGAAAAAATAAAATCTATAAAAAGACTTTCATAAGCATGTCTTCAGTATAGGAAGAATGGTTTCAAGAATTTATGATTTATAATTTGAGACGTTTAGAGAATGTCTTGATGAATAGCTGTGTTTAGCACTATTAAATTTAACTATTTATTAGTTCTTAATATTTAAATAAATCTAAATTACAATGTTATCAACATCTACATTTATATGGTTTTCATTAAAGCATATCATTAAAAAAAAGTCAACCTTAATATTTAGGCGATGTTTGAAAGATAATATTAAGTCTTGTATTTAGTCAATTTAGAAGCAAAGGTTTTTTTTTTTTTTTACAATGTTTGCATCTTCTGGGAAATGAATTTGAAGATTCTTTAGTGAACAGCTTGCATTAATCATCATTCAGGATAGCATCAAATTTAAATACATATTTCTGTTGTTTATATATTACAGTTACTAGATTTTAAACACTAAGAAGCATTTACTATCTCACCATTTTCATATTTTCGCATTATGTTGGAAAATTTCATCTATTGCTATAAAATATTAGGGGGGAAGAAAAGCATTTTTTTTTTTTTTTTAATGAAGGAAAAGTTTTGATGGAACATTTCTTTTCCTAAAGAAGTAATTTTTATAAAATTGAATAGAAATAAATGGCCTTTGAATGGTAAAGATTCTAACCAAAATCTGTTGTTCAGACTTTGATTACAAATATCAGATAAATTAATAATTAGACAATTTCCTTATCCTTTCAATCATAATTTTAAGAATTTCTATCTGAGGACTTCAATATGAACATTCTTTCTTTTATATTGCATTATTGCTGCTTTGATTTTCACCCACAACATGTATACCACTACTTAGTACCACTCCAGCTAGTAAAATACATAATAGATGCTTAAAAATTTCCAATAAATAAATCCTCTACATAAATGCATCCTGTTTAAATTGCTGATTTTGAAAATTAAATGAAAGTGAAAAAGGAAAAACCTGCAGGTATGAAAAATAGAAAACAAAATTAAAAAAAAATAGTCAGAAGTATTTTATTTTCAATTGAAGTTCTTGTAATTGCTTTGCACATTAGGAATTTTTCTTAAACAAGATTTTATGTAATCTATAGCTGTTGTATCTGCATATGTCAGCAATAGTTAATTTTGGGAGGAAAAAATTCTCTTTACTTTCTTTTTAACTCCCTCTGGTTTCTTTTTCTTTTGGCAATCACTATGAATTTAGAACTACTTTCAATTAGTACTACTTTATTTTTAAATCGTAATTTCAAAACAATATATTTTTAAAAAATTAAATATTTATATCATATACTGAATTGACATAATTTGCTTTCAGGAGAAACATATGTTCTTGCTGTGAGTCCTCATTTACAAACTGTGTACTTGCTACAATATCGAGGATATTCTGGCTTTCAAGTAATTCAAGAGTTCAATGCACCAGGAGTTGTTTCGGTATCAGTGTTTTCATCTGGAAGCGATATTTTTCTGGCTATAGCGTCTAAGACAGGCCATACGAGAATACTGAAATGTGTAATGAGGGGAGGAAACTTTGTAGGAAGAAAAGAGCTTATGTTCTGATAGTATTGATTACGTTTGTTTTTATTATCATTGTTTTTATTAATTATTAGTAACATCTGTTTTATTGTTATTAACATATTTGTTTTTATTAATTATTTATTTTCGTTTTTATTAAAATTTTATAGCAGAGTCGTTTATAAAAGCTGAAAATATGAAAGCAATGTTTTCTTGCGTAGGTAAAATATTTATAAAACAGAAACGTAGTTTAATAATAAAATACTGTAATGTAATATTTATTATATATGCAAATGAAATATATTTGAAATGACTATGGACACTATATCCTATAGTGTTCTATTATATTATCTCCAGGCAACCATAGATTTATGAATGTGCTAAAAAGAACCTGTTTGCATGCCTTAAAAATGTTGAAAGCAAAATAAAATAGTACAGTTTTATATTTTTTAAGAATGTAAATACTTTATTTCTTTGTCTATACTGAGTTATGATAATCGTAGCATATTTTTTATACAGGGTGGGCACAAGTGAATTGGGTAAAAAAAATGGTATATTCTCCATAGTTATGCAGTCAAACATGAGAATACACGATTACAAGATAGTAAAAGACGCAAAGTTTTTTTTCCGTAAATGTTCAATGTAACTGCTGTTCATTATTCTAAAATGTAACCATCGATAAATCAGTTCTTGCTATATGTTTGCAAGCATTAATTTCCATAAAACCAAGTACGGTGCAAGTAGCATCTTTATGGGGTTCTTTTTTTTTTCTCGACCCCCCTCCCCACGCAACATAGGAAATTTTTTTACATTTGCACAGCGGAATGATTTATGAAACCATAAATAGGATTTCACTTTTTCAGTGCTGTTCTATATCTTCATTAATGAAAGAACGATTGACAAGTGCAAATTACATCTTGCTCATCTCTCAGATGTGGACTTGAAACACCTAGTTATCTATCCATACACTTAAGATACAGAACTGCTAAATTGTCATTGAACTGTTGCTTTACAATAAATATTTTGCAAATTATTCAGTTATGAAATTGCTCAACTAATTTATGATGACACTGTATAGTGTAATTAATCTCTTAGAAAGTGTATATCATTTATAAAAAAACCTGCCATTTAAATTGAAACTATAGAAAAATAGGAGTATTAATTTACAGGTACTCTAAAATTTAAAATATTCTTTATGGTTGTGGAACAATGGTGACATTTACAGTCGACTATTCCGTGTATTAATATACATGCTTTTATATTGCATATTTTGAGATGCATTCCATGAAAATATATGTGGTAATAATCATATTTATTTATATAAGATCAAATATAAATATGATCATAACTCTTCTCTAGTGCTGAACAAATATTATTGGTGACTCACTCTCATTCATTGGGATGACTATATATTAAGTGAATATTAAATAAAATATTAATGAGATCTAATTAAATAATAAAAAGCAAAGAATCTTAAAATAACTACTGATTAAGTTAGAATTATAAAAATAATAATGCAAATGTACTGGACTAGCTACTTAAAAAAAAAACTTTATAATTGTACAGAAAGAAATACAATTATTATTATAATAATAATTACACATATTAATATAAATTATTATTTATTAGCTATATCAGATTTATGCAAAAACCTGGTTTAGCTAATAATTAATAAATCAAAATCTTAATAACTAGATAATTAAAGTAAAATTAGTACATTGCTAGCACTCTCAAATCAGATTCCAACATTTAATGAAACTGAAATATAAAATCTTGTATCTGACTAATGTAAAAGCATCCAGAAATAACTTAAAATGTTTGATTTTGTTCTCGTCTTGTCTGCTACACATTATCCATAATAATTTTAATGGTATTTGTCCAAGGAAGTCATTTATGCAGATAAAAATAAAGTTAACTGAAACTGAATTACTAAATTTTAATAATCATTGATCAGCAAAGAAATATTAATTTTTAACTAAACATTTCACAACATAGTAAATAACTGTTTTGCATTTAACAAATTCAATGTATTGGCTAAGCATTGCTACATTTAGTGTTAAGGCTTAAAATATTGCTTTCCCTTAGAAAAATAGTGTATAGTAAGGATAAGGAACCTTTTTGCTTTGAAAGGCCTCATTAAATTTAGGCAGCTGGCCAAAAGGCAGCATGAGCAAAATCTTAAAGGTTATTTTTCTGTAATAACTATTATAATACAGACAAGTATATTATTTCAATGCAAATTGATAATAATTGGCAAGGCCGCATAATAAACTCAAAAAGGTCTCGTGCAGCCTTAAGGCTACAGGTTCACTAGTAAGGGGTGCACAAAGTGATAAAATCGCAAGAGGCCTAAACACCAGGTACTTACATGGCAGCTAAATAAAGTATGAATGCCTTAAGTGACTTCAAGAATTTCATTTGCGACCTTACCAATTATTAAAGTATGAATCCCTTAAATGATATATATGGATGTCAGCTACTCATAATCATTCAAGAGTAAGGCAAGTTAAGATCTATTCCTTTAGCTTATCTATTTATGCATGGTAGGAAATACACATGCTGTCCCAAAGAGGTTGAATCATTCTTTAACTATTGGAGATAGGTAGGCAAAAGTGTCCAATATAAGGTAGGAAAAAAAAGATTCTGTTAATGAAATTAGTTGTGCCGTTCATTTTTAAAAAGTTATACTTATGTGACCCTCCCTCTTATAGACAAAATTGGTCAATCAGATTTTTTTTTCTTTTGCTGCCACTAAATCATTACAAAAAAAATTGCATATTTGTAACTTTCAAATCGATTGAGTTATGTGTAATTGGAAACTGAGCATTATGAATGGAAACCATGTATCAAATTAGGAATCTAAATTGAGGTATCGCATAACGGGAAAATATAAACAAAATATAGATACTTAAAGGAAAAGTTATATGAATTTTGCCTAGACTCGTTGTGTATTCAAGACTAATTTTATGAACTTTTCGTATTGAGCCATGTCATTTTTTAATTAAAATTTCTTTTTTTTTTGCATTTGATGTTTAAAATCATATCTTTGTGCAAGGAATAATTAGAGGATGAATTCACGGGTGATTTACCTTTTAAATACAATGGGGACAATTCAATATCACATGATAAATGTAAAAAGACCCCATCTAATTTAACTTTCGAATCTATCGCAAATCATGTAAATGTCTGCTTGCAACAGTAAAATAAAATACTTTGCTGATTGAAATAATTGTTTATTTTTAGCAATATAATTCTAGTTTTCACATTAGGACTTGCATGAAGTTTATTTATTCTGTCGCACAGGTTTCTACAACTAGTTGTTCATCCAATATTGCATAGATTCGAACTTTGTTTGAGCATTTTGTGAACTGATGAATATTTATGTAATGAAGATGGAGGAATTAATACTCACAATAATTCATTACTGGAATAATTTCAATCCTTTCTGTTCAATTTTACTTTTTATTTTAAAATAACCAATACTGCAATTAGAAAACTGTAATCATAATGTAAAATATCAGAGAAGATTAACATTTATAATTTAATTGGTATGAGAAAATCCCCAATTTTATTATTTAAAAAAATGCATAAATTTGAAACGAGATTTAACCTTACATTGAGCAGCGATTCATATTTGTATTGCTGTTTTTATTTTGGAAACTTCGCTCAAAGGAAATTTTATAGAAATTTTAATTAAAACGAATGTTTCTTTGAATGAATTTTGACTAAAAAAATTTAATTAATTTTGAATCATGTTTACTGTTATCTTCATATTGATTTTTCAACAAAAGAAGTATAAAATCTTGTAATGTAGTGTTAATCCCACTTCAAATTTAGGTGCATTTAACGCTGGCACAATCCATTCAAATTTTTATTTCTTTTATATCCAAGTCGTTATTAAGAAAGTTTTATAAATATTCAATTATGAACATTCTTCTGAAATGATTTTACACTGCTTGATAAAATAAGGTACATTTAAAATGCATGTAGTCGGAGAATGTAGATTAAAAACTTTTAACTGAATAAATGAAATTCCAGTGGCTGGGGGATTGGGATTATAGATGTCCCCGGTGCTTGTTTAAGGGTTTACCATGGTGGCAAAACATGAGTGCAGTTGACACTTTTAAAGCCAAACATGATGAGAAGGCAAAATAATCACCATGTGCCCTGGATGCTACTTGCCCTCACTATGCTACTGTGAAATTTGTGCATCTGTTAGGTGAAACCGCAAAAACTTTGTTTCAAAAGTCAAGAAAAGGCCTAGATGGAATGTAACATTTGATATGTCTGAAATGCAATGATTAGAGACATTTTGGTTAGAGTAAAATTCTTTTTATGGTGGCCCCAAACAAGTTACCATCCTCCTTAAGAAATAAAAACCATTCTAAAAAGAAAATGCTCAACATTTTTATAAAAAAAAGTGCTTCTCGTGAATAATTTGAACAGCTTAAAATGATTACACTTCTTGATAAGAAAGTTAAAGTTCTTATTTCAATTGCTTACACCTGGAAACAATTTACAGAGCTGACAGGGTTCATATGCGTCCTTACAAATCCTTATTTTTATGCCCCATTTTTAAAAAGTCCTTACTTTTTGCCATCTCAGCTAGAGCAAAATACATGCAATATTTAGAAAGTGAAAGATCCAAAGTAAAGATTGAAACAAAACAACTGAAACGAAAAGCTCTAGGAGGAAATAGATTTTTTTTAAACAAAATATTCCAAACCAAATACACCAAACAAATGGGGAAGCAAATGATTTAGCTAATGAGGCTGAAAAGTCGAAAGACAAATTTATTTATTCAATCGCATGGACTAAGAAAAACAATTATTGAGAAGAAATTAAAATAAATACCTTAGGTGTAAAATTGAATGAAAAAAGTTTGGAATTAAAAGATATTTGATTATCAGTTTCATGGTTTTTTTCATCAATTTATTAACTCATATTTTTAAGAATTTTTGTTGTGTTAAATTTGTAATGTATCTTCTATCTATGTTTTATATTATACTTTATCATCTAATAGGTTGAATTTGCAAAAATGAGACATTTTATTTAAAAATGCGTGCGGCAATTCGTTAAGTTTATTCAATTTAGAGATCCTTATTTTTTGGTTTTGTAAGTCCTTGATTTTCTTTTAAGGAAATGTGTATGAACCCTGGCTGAGAAATTATGGATAAAAGAATTCAAAAGCCTATTCCCTTTTCTTTATTTCAGAGAAGCATACTGTTGTATTTTAGTTTCTGAAGTTTGCTGTGATGATAAATTTAATTCTTTCAGTATTTTATATTTTCCATCTGCAATGATAATTTTAGAATTTCATTACATATTCAGTTAAAAAAATTAGTATTTTTATAACAAACCTTGCTTTTAACTCCTTTCTTAAAATCAAATAATAATACTTCTTTTTAGTGTGGGATATCCCTGAATTAGATCTATAGACCAGAAGAGAATAATAATAATAGGATGACTACAAACGAAAGTTAACTTCGACTGGAGTGAATACTGCGATTCAACACACTTGGTTTTAACAAGTAATATTTATTATCATATTACATAAAAACATACAACATTTAAAGTGTAAATATTTTCTTTATACAGGAAATTAGAATTTCAGTGCCTGTCTTACGCAAGCGAATATATTATAAAAGGAATATAAAAAATACAAGTATAAACTTTGAACAACAACAATATTTGTTTGATATGCATAAACAGTTCAGCTCTGTTAAACATACAATTCACAACTTTGATGAAGCTTGAGGAACAGGTCCTAACCATTGCTCACCTAAAATAAATTTTTTAAAATTGAAATTAGTAAAAGCAAATTCCAGGTCATGAACCAACATGAATTTTCAGGAGCAATTAATTTGGGCTTGAAGATGATTACCATATAATGCCCATCTATTTAATAATTATAAAAGCTCATCCTTAAAAGATGCATTGAATGAGAGGTGACCAGTGAACTAAAATTTGTCTCCATGATTTATCATTTATCAAAGAGTATAAAAAATAATCCTTTTTACCAATTCTGGTACAGAGAAACCTCTCTAGAGGCCACCCTCTATTCCATGGGAAATTAACTGTTCAGAGTGGTGGTCACTCTAAAGGGTTTTCATGGTGGGAAGTACAAAATACATATTTAACCCCTTCACAGTATAGTTTTTTGTATAATCTAATTAAATGCCCCCCCCCCTTGGATTTTGGGGATGCATTGTCGTATTGATTCAATTGCATATACACAGAACACTTGAGATATTAATGGAATACTGGTCCATTTTTGTGTTGAGTTATGTCTATGAACAATTCAATTTTAGCTTAGAAGTTTAAAAATAACACAATTCCATGCGTGAGTGGAGCTGAAGAAAAACTGTTAAGGGAGGGGTTAAACAAGCCTTAATTCATTATTTTTGATAAAATTAATTTAAGAATTATCTAAAGAAAAAAAGTACCTTATTCCAAAATTTCTAACTATCTTTGAAAAAAAGGTACAATTTGTGTTTGCTTGGATCTTTTAGCTTTTTTGAGATTTTTTTTAAAAAAAATTGGAATTAGATTTGAATTCCGGTTTTGTTTTTGAGTGTATGTATTTTTTGTTTTTTTCTTTCTTACATTTTCTCTCAATAAAAGGCCCAAGGTCAGGGAGACAAAAAGAGTGAATTTCAGTGAAGTTGAACGGGTGACCATCCCGGTCGCTCGGAGGGGTTTGAGTGGCTGTTCCTGTTGGGTTATTTAAATATTACGTCAATGGGTCAAAAATTCTGTGCCAAATAAAAGTGGCCATTGAGAGGGGTGACTGCTTTGAAAAGTTTTCCTGGATTTTCCTGTCTGAAAAGTTTATTTAGAACATAATTGAGAATATTTGGATAAGAGAGAATTATACAAATTTTCACGTTGCCTTTTGTGATATATTATTTTCAACTATTATTTTTTTCATTCACAGCACATTAAAATGTTAAATTAAATCAATTGTAAATATAAAAAAAGGTATCTACCTAGAAGGAAATTTAATGCCCTGCTATCATGAAGATTTTAGTTCATTATTCATCCCTCACATATTTTTGTACATATCATCAATCATTTACCCAAAATATCATGCTGGCACATGATAAACAAATCATAATTTTAAAATTGAATAACACATTTCAAAATCTTTGATAAGAGAAGAAGCATATAAAAATAAGAATCAGTATTTACCTAAAACATAAGCAAGTAGTTCAAACCGATCTGAGCCAAAGAATACTTCTGGCTTTCCTTTAATGTGAGCAACAATCATTGGAGCTCCAAAGGCCTGCAAAAATAAATATATAACTAATTCCTTTTCATAAATACTCTTTGATTTTTAATAATATTCATTTCTTTTTCATTAGATATAAGCATTTGTAGTATATAGCTCCTATAAATTACCCAGATTCAAGTACAGCAAATAACCAAAATAAAAATTATCAAAATGAAATTTTGCATATAGCACAGATTTAAACCGATATGTACAATGAAATACACACAATTTTGTCATGCTTTTACTGTGAGTGACAGTTTAAAAAATTCACATTTAGAACATGACAAGTCTTTACTAGATATCAATGTGAATATTGATACAGATTCAGGAACAAAAGAAAGGTCTCAAAGTTTCTTTAATATTTTTTATATGGTATTATTTAGAAGAATAATGAGCTTTTAGATAAAGATCACAATCAATACTATGCTCCCATCCACCCCACCCTTGGTGTTCAATGGCAAGATAAAGATGTGTAAGCTGAAAACAATCAGTTGTAATATTTTTTGAATTCTTAGACAGCATTTTTTATTTATGATTTATTAGTTGGATCATGATATAAATATCCACAAGTCATCAGTTCAAATCCGTACAGCCATCTCAATACTGTTTCATCTCCTTTTATAAACAAATTTTGGTTTTGAGTCGACCTTTTTTCTCTCTGGTACTTTACAGAGCAACTGGTACCATGAATTAAGATTTGCAACACACAGTAAAATTAGATCATAGTTGATAACAATCAATGGTCCACCTTGAGTTTCTCAGCATAGATGAAACCCTCTAAAATTGATGTTAAGTCCTTGAACGTTCTTAAAATTAAAATTCTGGTCATTGTCATAATTTTACTAAAGCATTGTGTCTTTATCCTTTTAAACTGGCCTCTGACTTTATTCAAGTTAAACATGTTAGAGCCATGAAAGATTTCACAGTACATCATATTTAACAACCTTGATAAAAGAAAGCCATGATTGCGAAAGAATATGTAGCAATGGAAACTATGCAAAGTAATTTTCTTTACAATTTCGTGCTTTCAGACAATTTTAATAATAAGAAGAAATTTCTATAATAATATAGAATATATGCACAATATTAGAAAAAAATTGTTGTCCAGCTTTGATCTTTGAATCATAAACATTCAAATTTCTGCCCTTAAATCTCTCAATTTTTGAAACATGAATACAACAATTACTATTAATGTTTTTGGTTAATCATTAGTTTGAATGAAAATAATAATGGATCGATATCAATGTACAAAACAAAGCTGATGGTTTTTTTCATATAATACATTCCAGTCTTTATGAACCTGAATAATATATACTTACCCCATAATTTAAAGCCTCCTCAGTGCATGTTTTAAGACTTTCTTTCACTTGAGGTTCATTTAACATTTGTAAACATCTTTCAAGAGTTTCTTGATCCAATCTTGCTGCTTTGCCTGCCTAAAAACAAAACCACAGTTGAAATTAAGTTTTTACTTTATACCTAATAATAATAATAGTGTAAAATTTTAAAAATGTTTTACCTCTCTACAGCTTTGCACTTCTGTAATGTCTGTATGCTGCAAAGAAAAAAAAGACAAATTATAAAATTGTGTCACAAGTTGAAAAATATTAGCTCTAACTATAATGGGAAAAAATTAAGTTTTTTTCTTCATGTAAAATTTTCTTATGATTAATAAAACTTATATAAATATTTCATCCTAAATGCCAAAAGTGTAGCTAGTGCTAAAATTTCAAAAAATAATGTTTGTATACACTAATTACACAGTGTCTTGTCCACATTAATTTCGGTGATATAAATTTAAAAAAAAATAGAGAGACGACATAGTAGATTTTATTCAATTATAATATAACTATCAAAAACACACATTTGCCTATTATTAGACTGTAAATAATTTTTCAATGGAAAAAAATGAAAGACTTAATTGTATTAGAAAAATCATATATCATTAAGTATCTGATAAGAAACTTTCAGTGGCAGTAATAGTTACAGGCACTGGGGTATGAGACGGTGTTCTAGTTCTAGTATTTGATAACAAAAAAATGTATCGTATATTTATCAATTTCTATGAAATATTCAGCTGTGATTTTCTGATTTTTTAAAATCCCTAGAATAGATCAGAGAGTAGATATTCATCAGCAAAAAAAAAGCACCGGCTGGGAAGAAGTTAGTAGTCCAACAATATTTGATTAGAAAAATTCAATGGTGCTTATAAGACGAAAACATGCTTTTTTTACATGGCAATGACAAAATTGGCATGAAACTGAGCCTGAATTTTTCCTCGCAAACAGCATTTTACCCATTATTCCCCTTTATCTTCATTTTGTCTGTTATATGTTGGATAATAATGAACAAAACAAATTCAGAATTCCAGCTGAGTTCTTTAATACAACATTATGATGTATAAATACCTGTATAAACACCATAAAAGGCACAATAAAAAAATGTATGTGACCATTGAAAATGTTATACTTGAAAAAAAGAGGGTATTACAGGGATGAGATTGACAAAAAAGCAAAAAGACTGAAATCATGCGGGAGCAAAAAATTTGTACCATAATTTATACGCAAAAGATGTTTTAAGAAATAAAACATCAGAACATGCAACATGATGAAAATATTATACTATAATAATTAATAACTTAATTATTTATAATTCAGTATGCATATATAAGAAAAAGAATATTAAATTATTATTAAATCATTTACATTAAAAGTTAACAAACAAGTTTAACACATCATTGGGGCATCGGAAAATACAAAATTAGACATTAAAACATATTTACCACCTGAACATCACTGAGATGCAACATTCACCCAACAGAAGTCTGAGAAGAATTATATTTAATAGCCTTTTGATAAAATGAGCTCAAAAAATAAATAAAAATAAGGACAAATAATTCATTTTGCTTCGTGCAATTGTGTAAAGTGCTCTTTACACACTTAGTGCTTTTGTGTCAAGTAAGCTCTTTATAAATTATAATAATGTAACATATACTGAATTCTGTTTTATTTCTTTTATTTTTATACCTTTTTGCAAAAGTAACAGTACAACGATTTTGCACCTTATAGAGTGAGAGGGGCCGAGAAATTGTACAGTTACAATGACAGATTCATTTAGCATTATTGTTATTTGAAACATTTCCTTAATTGTTGAAGAAGTGTTTTTTTTTTATTTGTGTGGCTTTTGCTGGTAACAGATCTCCATTAACACGCTTCACCCCTTGTTTTGGAGGGCCCCTATCTTTGACAGATTTTTCTTCAATAAAGGATGTGTTTGTATCCTCTGCAATTTTATTTTCAGTAGAGGCTAAAGTTTTTGCAGTCTTCATTAGTATCTCTTTGTTTAATTACTGGCATAGTTGCCGGGACTACATTATCTCTAGAATGTCTAGGTAAATCATCGGTTTTATTTTGAGAAGATTTTTTTATGTCTTATTCTCTGCTTTTTTGCTGCATTTGCACACAGCTTTTTAACTACCTCTTTTGACAGGAGTTTTTCTTTTTTGATGTAGTTTATCTGTTTTGTTCCATTTTTTTTATTTCTTCATCTTGGTACGCCCTACAAGATGACCTTAAGTTTTTAACTAATTTTTTTCCAATATGTTCATGCAAAAAAAAAAAAAATTTTTTTTTTTTTTTTTTTTTTTTTTTTTT
>BGPR01007460.1:0-20532 GCA_013235015.1 Araneus ventricosus
TTTAAATATCATTTTTTCTTTAAATTTTGAAATGTAAAATAAATTTTTAAAAATGCATAACTTTGCACACTTCAAAACTATCCTAAGGTGTTTCTTTAATTTATCTTTTTCCGAAAATTATAAAACTGAATCCCCGGAAAAATCTGGACTTTTTTATTATTTTATTTTTTAGATCGTCTAAGTCAGTAAAAAAGTTCAACTTTCTCTATCAATAGCGCAAAATAGATCTCTGAATCTAAAATGTATTGGAAGAATAAATTATCTTGTTCTGTCCTTGGTGTGAATTGATAAAAATTCAACCAACATTAAATTCGAAAATTCTATTTTAAAACCGCCGAGTTAAAGTAGGTGGCTAAATTAAAAATTGTAAAAAATAAAGCACTGAATAGCTTCAATCAGATTTCAAATTGTATTCAACACTGACTTTTGATTCCATAGTTAATACGCTATAATTGCAAGGAAAATCTATGAAAATATTCGAATCGTATAAAACGAGAAATAAACTCTTAAAAACAGTCAAGTTGCTTCAGTGACAATTTCTCAAGAGTCCTTTGCTGTTACAAATACAAAATCGTAAAAATTAAGAAAACTAGTTTTTTTTTCAATTTATGGATAAGAAATAACACAATGTATAGTTAGGAAGATGAAGACGTAATTTTATTCCCTCAGAAAGGACTTTATCTAATTAAAATTTGGGCTTACATATTGACATCAATGTTTAATACTGAAATCAGAAAATAAAAATCATAAGGCCGACATTTATGACTTCACTTGCGATATAAACTCATATCCTCCAAATCAAATATCTATCTTTATATAGCATTCATTTTCCTAATTTAAAAATATGTCTAGGTAAATCTTCAAAGCTTATTCGACATGGCCTCAAAGGAAATTTGTTCATTTCAAGAAGATATGTTGAAAACCATTGTGTTGAATTTTCAGTCATATTAAGTGATCAGATAATTACTTAATTTGACTGAAAATGTCAAAAGAGATCCTTAAGGATGAATTGAGCAAACAATTCTAGATAATTTGAGGCGCGGACAAGTCCTTAGCCCTTTTCATTACGCCATTTACACTTTCACTGCGTGCCGAAATTTCTTTAGTAAATAATCTGAATGCAAGATGTTTCAGAATAATTCCATAAAGATTCTTCCTAGAAATTGAATCTGAACATTGTTTTTGAGAAAATTGTGGCTATTCAAGTCTCAGAAAAAAAGTTTATTTTAAGAGTTAA
Source organism: Araneus ventricosus (assembly GCA_013235015.1). Classification (NCBI taxonomy): domain Eukaryota; kingdom Metazoa; phylum Arthropoda; class Arachnida; order Araneae; family Araneidae; genus Araneus; species Araneus ventricosus. The sequence goes on from BGPR01007460.1 coordinate 1,238, forward strand.
TGGTATTTATATAACATTAATATGATACTGATGAAGTTCTTTCACTTTAACTCTCTTGACGAACATTCGTATTTGCCCTCTAAAGAATATATTATTAGGTAAATATTTGAAATGTTAGATTTCGAAATAGGAACCATAAAATATTAGTAAAATTCAACAAATCGTCTTCTAGACCAGAAGTTCCCAACCTTTTTGAGTATGAGTGATGCTTACGTAAGACATTAAAATCACTTTATTTCCGAAAATCTCTTGTAACTTGCACAAATAATTTAATTTAAAAAAATTAAATATGAAAAAAAGTTAAATTTGGCAAAAGAAAAATAAACTTGATTTTTGTAAGCTTAAACTTGAAATTGTAAGGAAATTAAACTTACATTTTTTTTTCTCATTTTAAGCCGAGTTAGAGTTTTTTATTTGAATTAAGTCCTAAAATTTTTAAAATTAGATAATTACTGTTATACTGTTGTAAAAAAAAGAACGGAGGGGTTGCAGTTTGGGTACGTAATTATAAGGGGGGTTGCGATTTGCTTATTTTTTCTGACAAGGGAGAAGGGGTCAAAAAATACCAAAAACATGCTTACGTAATATTTGAACGGCCCCTTAGCTGCTTATCTGCTTTCTTTGTAGTCGACGCTATGACTTTTATCTTGCTAGGAAACGAAACTGCATCACAATGCAGTTCTGGAATGGCGGATAGTTTCGGTTTCGAAACTTCCGTCACATATTCCCTGCGAGATATCAGAGACGTGATAACATTTATGCTAGGTGAGACAGATATTTCTCCATGAGATACATGAATCATGCGAGTTTTAGCAAATAACATTAGATTTCGTAGATTTTTTTTATTTGGACGGTGAGAGATAAACGAAAAGATAGAAAACGGAATGGAGTTTATATTTATTTATATTAATCGGAAATCTAAAGCTTTCAATAACCATACCCAGCGGTAGATTTTGACAAAATGAGGCCACAAGTGTAAAATTGTTTTAAGACCCCTCTACCCCAGGGCCACAGAAATACAAAGGCTGGTTCATAGATGCTTCAGCGAAGAACCAGTGGGGGAATTTTTTGACGTCACCATGCTGACACTCCGGCCTCGAAAATACGAAATTAACTTTACTCTAAGGGTTTTGATGTTAATGTTATTTATTTTTACTTTCTCGTATACGAAGTATACAAAGAGAAAGTACTGTAATCGTCAAAAAATTCGAACTCGAGATTTTGACGAATCTCCACGTTTTAGACCTCCCTGAGTCCGAAAAACACAATTTTGGAATTATGTCTGTCTGTGAACACGATAACTCGAAACCTCTTAGAGCTACGGGGATGAAATTTGGTATGAGGTCTTTAAACATAACTTGTAGGTTTCTATCAAACTTTGGACAAAATCCGTCAGCGGGAAGTCTGTCTGTCTGTATGTTCGGGGTCATGCGAACGCTATAACTGAAAAATTTGAATAGCTAGATGGATAAATTTTCATACACAGTTTTATCGTCATAAATGTAGGTGCGTATAAAATTTTGGGGCAAATCCGTAAACGGGTTGACTGTCTGTCGGTCTGTATAATCGCATACTTGTATCTCATAAGCCCTTTGGCTTAGATAAATAAAACTTGATATAGCAGATGGTAGCATTAATTATATATCGGTGCCCAATTTTCATCCCAATCGGTTGAAAAACAGGTGTTCAAATTGCATATTTAGTTCAAAATGCACATTACGACTGTGTGTTGGCGAGCGTTTCGCTTATTTTACTTAAGTGAGAATGGTTGGCGTTTGACCTTGGCGGAAATTGAAGAGAGCCGCAAACACGCGATTCGGAAAGTATGGCAATTCCCAAAACGAAACTTCTTTTTGATATTTTCCAGATGGACTCCTGTGATTAACCAGAGGTGTACTGAAATGTTGTGCGATATCTATAGTAATGGTATAGATAGTAAGATTTCGTACTCAAAAACGTTAAATAAAGTTGTGGTACCTCAGCGTGCCTAAAAATTGCGAACATACGCAACTTTTTTGCAAAATATTAAGTTTTTTGGAATTCATAAATTTTATATGTTTCATTGTAAATCACCATTCATAATTTTTTTTTTCAAAATAACCAGGCCTTGAGTAAATACCCCAAAAATATTTACCTACCAACTGGGAATTTACCCACCCCACATTTCTAGTCGTATGCGAGAAAGTTTCGGGGAGGTCACTCCCGCTGGTTTACTTAATATTTAAAATTTGATGCCAGTATTTGGAGTGAGATCAATCAGATACACGACCATTTCAATAAATTATTTGAGACTTTTTTGACACAAAATATATACGGGAAAAGAAAAAAAAATAAAAATCAGCTTCAGTCGGCATATACTATCCACTCATTGAAAAAAGCTGACTGGCTCGAAGTCTTAAATATTTGCTTTTGAATAAAATGGATTAATTGTTTACCTCTATCATTTTTTATTTATTTGTGAGAAAAAATTTATATCAAAATAATGCATTGTGAATACTTGCGAAGCAGACATACATTTTTTCGTAATTTTTACGTATTCATTTTATAACTATACTTAAAATATGTAATAAATATAATGCAGTTATACAGTGAAACCTCTTCGAACGGCCACCCCTGCATAGCGGCCACCCCTCTTAACGGCCAATTTTTCGTGGCACGGATTTTTCGGCCCATAGACCTAATGTTAAAATAACCCCTAGTAACGGCCACCCAACCCCTCTGAACGGCCGCCGGGTGGGTTCGCCCATCCCATTTAACAAACGCATCGCTTAGAGATTTATTTTTTAAACTGAAAAACGAACTTGAAAAAATGATTTTTTTCCGAGAAGGGTAAAAACTTAAAACAGTCACAAATTGCATCCTTTTTTCAAAAAATGTAAAAAATTATTAAATAAAGTACTATTTTCTCTTTAGATAAGTCTCAAACTTCATTTTAAATAAGAAATATGTGTCAGACTTGTTTATATTATGTGTTATAGCAATTATCTTGTAATTGTAACGAAAACCCTTCAGAGCGGCCAATTTTTCTCGGAACGGAGGGGTGGCCGCTCAGAGAGGTTTCACTGTATATATTTAGTATTTTTTTTATAACCAGCAAACATCAAGAAGCATCCCAGGTCTACAAGAAAATTTTGAACAGCATCCCTTTAATGTGCTAGCATTTGGAAATCGTATCCCTATCTGATTTCGCCAGTATAAATAAGACCGCCTGGAAATAGATCGAATAATTAAATGTCTCGAAATATCTTCTGCTGTCCACTTGATTTTGATTTTATTTTCTATTACGGTATTTATCTATGCTGATGTTAAGAAACTTTTTAAATTTTTTTTTTTATTTTCGATACTTTTTTCTATTTTCAGTTAAAATACGGCTAACTTGCGCTTGCGCTTTCGTTTTCATTTCTTTTATTTTTTCTCTCTAATTTTTCTCCGTCTCTTTTTTTACCTTTTCAAGTTCATTATCAAGAAATTTATTTCTTTCCAGATGTAATGCATTTTCTTTTTGAGTTTCAAAGCAAGATGAGCAAATGTTTTCAGTTTTTGATGTAGTAAATGGCTCCATAGCTGTCGTGACACATGCTTTTCTAAGCCTCAGACATTAATCTGATTTTTGTTTCCTGCAGAATACTTATTTTCCTTTTCTTCTAACTTCTACCTGAAACATCTTTATTGATTGCAATCCGGCACCATTTTCAATCCGGTCGGATTCCCATCGATCCGGCCGGATCCGACCGGATTGGTCACATCAAAACTATTTTGCCTTTTGATTCCAAAATCAACTGTATAAAAGATGATCGAGTGAGTGTATTACAAAGTTTATAAAAAAAACGTTTATTTCTTATGAAATCAACTTTATTTACACTGTTATAATTAATCAACATTTAGGTATGCATCAACAATAAAAAATTTAGTATAGTGTAACTAGTTGAATTGTAATTGTGATATTAATTTAGTAATAATTAGATAATGACGGGCGGTTAAGTTCAGTCTCACTTACTAGATTTCACAAATAACATCAATGATGTTTTGTAATGTAACTTACATTACATTATGTAAGTAACTTATATTAAATCTAACTAAATCAAGCTTATCAACTGAGATCACAATAATTGGATAATTTAGGCACGCCAAGCAGTCTAATTCTTATAATTAAGACAGTCATCATGAATCTGTTTAATCATTGGCACAATTATCACAAAAACGAGTTTAAAACTTCTTCTTACTTTTTAATATACTTACTTTAAATTATTATTTTAAGTAAAACAATTATAAAAAAATCACTTTTGGTTTTGAAAAAAGGATCGTAGGAAACAAATAGTGTTAATTGTGTCATCTGCCAATCGACTTCTTACAGAGCTACAAATATAACCAGCGGCCGAGAAGGCCCTTTCTGCTTTTACGCTTGTCGGTTTTATTGTCAACAAATACTCATGAATAGAAGACAAGTATTTTCCTCGAATTCCTTCACTTTCATACGCATTCATTTCCTTTCTAAATATTTTCTCAAAATCTTTCTCTTTTTTAGTATTTATGCTATAGGTTTTCATATCTTGCTTTATTTGCATTTGTAATTCTTTCTGTAATGTCAAATCATTTTTCAATGGCGATGAATCTAAGTTATTTTCTACTATATTATCTACGTTTTCGTTTAAGCTATCATTTTGAATAACTCTTTCTAAAATATTTTTCATTTCAAGTCGTATAACTTTTTTTCGGCATAGTAGATGTATCATCAGCTCGTCTTGTATCATCATCATATTTTTTGGATTCTGTAAGTGTTCCGCATCGTTTTGCTTATTTATTACTTTTATTATTATGTATTTTTGTGTTCTGCATGCTTTATTCTATTACTTTTATATTCTATTATTTTACTTTGTATTAATTCGAAATTAGTGCATATTGTGTATTTTTGTTTCCTGCATGTTTAATTTTAGCGCCGCCTTGCGGCGGCGCTACTAGTTTGTTTACTGTTTACTTGTCTGTAATGATTCTGCTCGCATCACCCGCACTGACCGGACGCATTCCTTTTTGCTCCGCTGTCATTACCCGCTCAGACGGGCCGCAAATAACTTTCTTCACTTGAGCACTGTCTCCGCCTTGGAGACACATTTGCTCCTTTCTGCAACAAGCAGTCTCCTCAATTCTTACTCATTGACGAGTTCGAAACCGCATGCCTACATCTAGTAGGTAATTCATCTGAACTGTGTATATTTTGTATCTAATGTCCAATATAGAATTTTATCTTCAAACATCGTTTCATCATTCTTGATTTAAAACCACAACCAAGTTTTAAGCAATCTTCAAAACAATTACACATTCCAGCACTAGCTTCTAGGATAATCTGAAAATTCGAGATCTTCAGCAGAATCAACGAATTGGACATACATTAATTGGAAGCACCTTACGAGATACCTGGAACTGCTGGAAATTACACATAAGTAACTTTTTTATTTATTCTGAAAATTGTCTTTGGTTTCAAGCAAAATTAAAATGGCCGATGACATAGAGGCATTAAAGAGTAAATGCAGCCGCGCCAAAGCGGCCTTAACTCGGATATCAAATTCATTAGATAAGCCGGAATCGGAATCTTTCGGAAAAGTCGATTTGCAGATCCGAATCGATAAATTGGAAGAGATATATGCTAATTTTGAATCGGCAGATGTTAACCCCTTCAGTCGGAATTTCGAAATAATTGAGTTAGAATTTTTTCCTTTGCAGTACTGTGTACTACTGCAAAGATTAAAGCATAAATGAAATTTCAAGCCTCTAGATGGAAAAATTAAGAGATATTACCTGTCCGCATCGTGACAAACGATATTTCAAATAAAAAAGACACAAATCACACAAATTTCACTTTGAATGGTTTACAAGGAGTAATAAATATGTATGAAGCCTTTAAATAGGTGAAAGAAAGTTAAAACAAGAAGAAATTACTTGAAAAACAAAATTCACCATCGAGCTCCATTTTAGGAAGAACGATGATTTTCTCAATTTTTTTTCAAAAAACTAAAAAAATGAAATGATTCCATGCCCGAAACGAAAAATTCTTGCAACGATCATATTCACAAGAAAATCGAGAATCAAATAAAACAAACAGCATGTAGTTTTGTCTATTATTGAATTAATAGGAGCAGTTCAAAGTTGATGTCCGGTATACCGGACACCAGGTCTGAAGGGGTTTTAAACTACCTGTTGAAATGAGTGAAATTGAAGAATTTGAGAAAAAATACTTTGAAACCAAAGCCAAGCTGCAGACATCTTTAGATAAAATAAATTTTCCTATACAAATGAAGAATGTAAATTTACTTTTGAATAACATGGCTAGTTGCAGCTTCAAACTACCTAAAATAAATATCAAATCATTCAATGGAAAATATAATGACTGGCCCGCATTCAGAGATCTGTATGTATCTATGATTCACGATAACGAAGCTCTCTCTAATATCCAAAAATTCCATTATCTTTCTGGACTCTTGTCTGATGAACCTGCAACAGTTATTAAACGCATCCCAAGCAAGCTATATAGAGGCGTGGGAAAAACTTATTAATCGTTATGATAAGAAGAAACAAATTATCTCATCCTTAATCAAAACCTTCATGGATCAACCCAAAATCTCTCAATTAAACGCAGCTAATTTACGCAAAATCGCCGATGTCTCTGATGAAATAATTAGAGGCCTTAAATCCATTGATAAAAAGGCAACAGATAGAGATCCTTGGCTAATTTATACCACATTACAAAAGCTCGATGCAGAAACTCATCAAGCATAGGCTCAGGAAACTTCCGATGAGGACTTTCCTGCTTTTGAAAATTTCCTTAAATTTCTCAATAATAGATGTACCTATCTTGAAACTTGTGGTAATAACCTTTATGACAAAATGAATACTGTCCCTAAGGTCAGTAAATTCGCAAATAATCAATTTTCTAACAGCAATTCTACTAAATGCCCCAAATGCCATTGGAAACACCTGCTCTACAAGTGTTTTAAATACCAAAAAATGAATCCTGAACAAAGAAAACAGTTAGTTCACGAGCTAAATTTGTGTAAAAATTGTCTTTCTAACAAGCATACAGCATCCGCATGCAGTTCTCCTTTTCTATGTAATTTCTGCAAAGGAAAGCACCACTCTACCACTCACGATAATAATTTTAAGAGAGACTCTGTTTCGACATATCACGCCAGCCGAAATTCCAACAGCCTTTCAAACCAGACAACGATACAAAACTCTCATCTTGCCGGCCTAGATTCCCCGACGTTTAGTGTAAACACTTCTGCGCCATCTGCAGATGATAAATTTTATGCCCTCCTTCCGACGGCTAAGGTAACGGTTGCAAACTCATTCGATGAAGAGGTTAAAGCCTCCTCGACTCTGGAGCCGGGGGTACCTTTATTACTGAAACTTCTCCCAACCGGTTGAATCTCCCTCGTAGAAACGCGAGATATCCTATTACAGGACTAGCGGATACTAATGTTGGCTTCACAAGAGGGGCCGTGGATCTTGTAATTCGATCAGATATTAACAGCCAGGAGGGGATGAAGATTTCCGCGTTAATTCTAAACAAACTCACCGCCTCACTTCCATCACAAGAACTAAAATTGGAAGATTTTCCTCACCTGGCAAACATTAATCTTGCAGACGCTTCTTTTAATTTACCGGGACAAATTGACCTGATTATTGGGGCCGATTATTTTTTCTCGATTCTGTTGCTGGGACAGGTTGTCGACTCACGAAGCAAACTCATTGCTCAGAACTCCATCTTTGGGTTTCTTATTTCCGGAAATTTACTTAAGACTAATTCCGCATTCCGCATCAATATATTCGAGTTGAACATTGACTACGAGCTCAAACGGTTCTGGGAAATGGAAGAAATTAGAGGGATAGAAATCAGTCAATTCACACTTGAAGAACAATTTTGTGACACTAATTTTCATGATACGCACTTGATTAATTCAAAGGGCCGATTCGTAGTTCGATTTCCATTTTACAAATCACCTGAAAATTTGGGCGATTCAAAGCCCGCAGCCATTTCTCGGCTGATTTCAATGGAAAAGAAATTTAAAAGTAATCACGAATTCGACAAACAGTACAAAGACTTCATGTACGAGTATGGGCAGCTGGGTCATATGTCCTTGGTTAATGAAGGTTTTTTTGACGCTTCCAACGGCGTTAAACATTATCTACCCCATCACGCGGTGATCAAGCCTTCAAGTAGCACCATAAAATTACGGGTGGTGTTTGATGGCTGAAAAGGACATGTAGGACTGAAAAGAATTTATCATTAAATTCAGTCTTGGGTGTTGGCCCAAAATTACAAAGAGATCTTTTTCAAATTTTATTGAGTTTCGGTTTTCTAAGGTTGTTTTCACAGCAGACGTAGCCAAAATGTATCGTCAAGTACTTATAGCTCCTGAAGATTAAAATTTTCAGCGAATTGTTTGGAGATATAATTCAAGCGACGAGATTCGAGAGTATAAACTAAATACAGTAACTTACGGTCTGTCTTCTGCGTCATTTCTGGCTACAAGGTGCCTGAAACAAATCGCTATCAATTGCGCTGACGACCCAGCAATAACTAAAATTCTAGAGGATGATGTCTACATGGACAATGTGATTTCCGGATGCAGTACAGTTATTGAGATTCATCCGTTTGTGAGAGACTCTCTTCTCTTTTACATGCTCACGGTTTCGATCTTAGAAAATGGAAATCGAATTCTCACGATTTTTTGGATGAGTTTAAAGAACACTGCGCACAGGATACTAACTTCCAGATAGCCGCCGATGAAACTGCTAAAGTACTAGGTCTTATCTTGAACTCTGCTTCCGATACATTCAATTTTAAGGTTTTGTTAAATCTTTCACCGCCATTCACAAAAAGACGAATTTTGTCTGAATCCGCACGTATCTTCGATCCATTAGGTCTTTTGTCTCCTTGCACCGTATGGATAAAGATATTTTATCAGAATTTATGGCTTGTGAAAGGAGATTGGGACTCTCCTATTCCTTCACATCTCGTAAATGATTGGATAAAATTCCAGGAAGCATATAATCGAATCAGTAATTATGAAATTCCGCGATCTGTTACACCCCTTTCCGATGGTGTTATTCAAATGCACGGGTTTGCCGACGCTTCTTCTCTTGCTTACGCCGCTGCTATTTATTGTCGCCAAGCACACGGAGATACAATTAAAGTGAATCTGTTAGTCTCTAAAACTAGGGTCGCGCCCATCAAACAAGTATCTATTCCGCGATTGGAGCTTTGTGGACTGCAGTAATTTGAATCTCGATTGTCTGTTCGACAGATAAATTTGGTGACATTCCGTGCAGCGATCAAACAATTGGTTAATTGAGTAGATCTGTGTCTCTAAATAGAGTTTGCTCTGAAACTGAAAGAATGTTATATGAAAATTCATAATTTTGACCGGAAATGCTACAGCGTTAAAATTAGTCTGCGAAAAAAAAATCGTAGTTCGGTCCACGTGAAAAGAATGATTTTTCATAAATGTATCTTTCTGAATTTTTATACTAGCGTTTGCTAAGGCTATTTTGAGTAATTCCTGTTTGTGCTACTTGGTTAAATTTGTGAGAAGGTGCAGTGAAATGTTTATTGTTTAAAGCTGTCAATTGTTTTAGACCTTTTCTTGGGTATTTCTTCCTCACAAATAATATCAACTGAATCAGTTTTTGAAGTGGATGCTTTAGGAAATAAATCAGAATTAGGAAGTTTTAATTGCCTATTTTCAGAACTTAGATCAATGCAGTGCTTTTTTCTCAAATGTATTTTTAAACCTTTGTTGATTTTTAGCATATTAGAGCACAATGGTCATTTCGCGCAGTTGTCTTCGTCCAATTTTAAACCAGCGGGAGTGTTCTCCCCTAAACTTTCTCGTATACTTCCCCAAAAAGGTGCCGTTTCCTCTTCCCCCGCGTGGCTAAAATTTCGAACCTATTGTTACCCAGAATCCAATGACTATCATAAGGTTTTCCAATACAGTGATTGAAAAATAGCTAGGCAAAAAATGAAATTCAAAGAGATGCGTAACGATTTTCTTCTCTTGCCGGCTCAAGGACAAACTGACGTAATTCGCTACTCCGTAATCAAATTCCTCTCCGCTCTTGCAGTACGCATGCGTGTGGAGATAACGGATTCTCTTCAAAAGTAAATTATACGGACCGACAGACAGTCAACCCTTTGACGGATTTGGCCCAAAATTTTATACGGACCTACATTCATGACGATAAAACTGTGTATAAAATTTTATCCATCTGGCTTTTCAAGTTTTTGAGTTATAGCGTTCGCATGACCTCAAACATGCAGACAGACAGACTTCCCGTGGACGGATTTTGTCCAAAATTTGATAGAAACCTACGACTTATGTTTAAAGACCACATACTAAATTTCATCCCCGTAGGTCTAATAGTTTTCGAGTTATTGTGTTCACAGACAGACAGACATAATTCCAAAATTGTGTTTTTCGGACTCGGGGAGGTCTAAAACGTGGAGATTCGTCAAAATCTCGAGTTCGAATTTTTTGACGATTACAATACTTTCTCTTTGTATACTTCGTATACGAGAAAGTAAAAAAATAATGCCATACATTTTTCTCATCGTCCTCACCCCTGTTCTCCTCATTTTGACTTGGTTTCAAAAGTGGCATGTTTGTTTTAGAACTTTTAGACCAGTACCAGCCATGCAATACAAATAGGTACATACTTACAATTTAAAACGTTAGTTCGGTCACTATGTAAGAAGAAAGTCATATTATAAAGAAAAATCAGAAATATGGATCGTTACTCAATTCATTTCTAAGTCTAATTATCTACTTAAATCATTCTCGTACTCGTAAATGCAACATAAACATAACTCATCTATCAATCGAGCAATAACAATGTTTATTCAACGAAGCAGCGATAAAAACACACAACGCACGTGTTGACTTGAGAGAGTCAAATGAAATTAACAATTGTTGGCAGGCAAGTGGCGCCATCTTGGTGGGTCAGGCGGGGAGTGTGGTAGCGGGTGAGTCAGCATCGAACGACTCGTACGCACAACGCATTTAAGTACCTACTCGTGCAACAACGCTAGTATTTTTTCAAGAAATCGGTTTCATGTATTTTTTTAATTTACCGGATGCGGTGATTGGTGCCGGATCCGGTAGACGTCTAATGATGCCGGATCCGCCAGATTACCGGATCCAGTTTTCCGGATTGCAATCCCTATTCCCAATTATCTTGCAATGGTAAGTTGACACTCGGAACTGCATCAGGTTTTAAAATTTTCTTTTAATACAAAGCAAGTAGGCGATTTCTTATGTCATCCATGGAATCGCTTGGCCTAAAGTGATCAGTGCATATCCTAGCGTATTTTACGTTTATATGATCTTACTTGTTACATTTAGAGACCCAAATTTTATTCTGATTCGGACATACTGAAAACATATGATATATTACACCTTTGTCTTTCGTCTTCCTGTAATAAGTTGAGCACGTAGCGACAGCACAAGTAGACATACTTACAAGACATGAAAGATTTTCTCACTATTTCACCAAAATAACAAGTAACACAGAACAACACAGGAAAAAATAGCTTAGAATTAAAGAAACGGCAGTGAACGCTCTCGAACCCCACAAACTTCATGTCAGCGTAGTGACGTCAAAACTGGTTTCCTTCCCACTTGTCGGCAATTCCAAAACTTCAAAGGTATGAACCAGCCCTTCTATTTCCCTGGTACTGCCCAATGTAGTAAATTCAGCGTTGGATTAGCACTGAATTATGCGTCAAATAGATTTTGAGGCCTCCCTAGGGTCTGGAGGTATGAGGCGAGAGCCTCTAACACCTGCGCGGAAAACCGCCACTGATCACACCACAAAGAGTTACCCTCGCCCTATCTTAGTATCCGGGATGGACTGAATGACCCAGTCGCCGCGGAACAGTAATTCAGGCATTGTAGCCGACGGATTACAGACCCATTACGGGTGGCACATGCGAAGACTCCTTAGACAGAGGTATGCCCCGTCATCGACGTGGAGGTAATTCAATCCCACACCATTATGGTTCCATAAGGGAAGCGAGACCCCGCTTACTTATCCGGAGGCTTAATATCCCAATATTTGAGGTGGCCATTCCGGCTTTATGTCAGACTTAATTTATTACACACAGAATAAACTTTTCTAAAACTAGAGAGAAATATGAAGTTATTCTGGTGCTTACTTCTGAATAGTCAGCAAAAAAGATAATAGCAATTTAGAAAAAACAAAACTGATTTCTTTGTCAATTCTTGTAACTAAACTGAATAAGAAAAGCCAATAATAATTTTGATTTAATAATCACCAAGCGATGAAATTAAAAACAGGAAAAAGCCAATGTTGTGATGTAAGATGGGGTGTGGATGCAGTAACCAACCATCAAATTAGGTATTTTTACCCATTCTTGCGACTAGAATAAATTATTTCCCTAATTTTAAACCACGTAGAACAGTGGAGAACCACGGGCTTAATCCCCCGCCCCATCGAAGAAAGCTTCTGCGCATCGTATTTATGATCCTAATTGATCCTTTTTGTGTTGGGTAGCAACGGGAAATATAATAATAGCAAAAATGAATGTAAATACAAACATTTATGGCGGATTTGAATTAGAAGTCGATAATAACAAGTTAAAGTAAGTTATTTGACCCTTTTTTAACAGATAATTATTTTCGAGGAACAGTTCGCTTAAAACAACTTACGAAAATAACCGAACCTCCTACCATGAATGGGAAACAAGATTTTGAATAGGACATTGACCTTCCTCCCTCTTTTTCTTCCTTTTTTTCTATTTCGATACACTTACTTGATTTGATTCTTTTGTGATATATAGTACCTTTACTCTTATTTGCTACATATGTACTTCAAAATTTTTAACAAGCGCTATTTTTTTAATGTTAATTCTATTCGAAGTAGAAAAATGTGAGAATTCTTACATGTATAAAATCGAAGAACAGTTTGTGGCGCCATCTCTCGAAAACCCACATTACTAAAATGACATCAACTGAATATGGTCAAATTGCGTATTTTCTTTCTATTTGTGAGAATCAAGCTAATAATTTTTTACACCATGATACCTTTTCAGAAACCTTTCTGAAAAATAATTTGTAAGTAAATAGACGACTTGTTAATAGTTAATTTACATGATCTCTTATTAATTTTGACCATTTCTTAAAAAAAAAAGAATTCATGCTGCCATCTATGAAGATTACTGTGCATTGTTGTTGCAAAGAGTCACACTGTATTTCATACACATTACTTTTTTTTAAAAAACAATTATTCTTGAAAATACTCCGAAAGGTAATGAAAATTCAAAACTAATCTGATATTTAAATAAAGATATTTAAATTCAAATTGTTGATATTAATAATGCATATATTCCTATGTTTATCAATGATCTCAATAATATTTCACGAAATATTTCTGCATATTTTGTATCATAGGATTAAAGTCTAGAAATACATAAATAAATGAATGGAGAAAAAAATTGAAACAAACTAAATATTATTTATTTTCTGAATCTCTAATTTTTAATTCAAATTTACTTAAAAAATTTTGTGAATTAATAAATCAGAGAATTGAATAAAAATTGACAGGAATGGCGCTAGAGTTTGCCCGACGTGGGAAGGGGGCACGGTCTCCTCGACAAGAGGGCACGACCTGCTGTATGGGGGGGGGCGAATGTAATAAAATTGGTCTCAAATATTCGCCAGATTATTATTTATCAACTACAATTGAATGCCTCGTACAAAACTTTTCCCCGACGGGGGACCCCTTCCCCCCTTTGGCGCCATCCCTGAATATTGACATTAATTTTACCTTGAAGAAATTTGAGACGGCAATTTTATCATCCCAACTAATACTTCAAAATTACGATTCTATTATTTATAAAGTTATTTTCAACGTGAAAGTTATAAAATTAACCAAATGAATACTTTTTTCATGCAAAACGCTATTTTTGTTGTATTTTATATGTATTAAAATATACCCGATCTTTATGATTAATTTGTTGCATCTAACGTTAGACAGCCAAGGAGATAGATAGATAAAGACGACAGTGAAAACAAAAGCTTACTTTTAATTTTTTCGTAACGGAAAAATAACCTCAGGAAACATACAAAAATGATAATTATTATTAGATAAGAGTGGGCATTTAGGTCTAATCGAAGTAACAGGCAAGTTTTAAATATGCGTAAAAACAATTGATCGTAAGGAAGATTATTAATAAACTAGAAAATCACCCGTCATGGTATGACGGGTGCAAATTGCCTCTTTATTGGAGAGATTTGACGTGTTTAAATAGATATATGTGCGAGAGAAATGTTTAGCATTGATTGAAAACAAATAAAATAAACATATGTTTTATGACAGGAAATATTTTTTTATTTACATACTATTTACATATTTCATTTTTCAAAAAACGTCTTGGTAAACAACATTCCATGTGAAGTATCTTTCATTGTCTAACAATTTTATTATAAATCAATAACCATGAAATTCTCAGTTTGTCAAACTAAGTCAAAAGTTAAAATGTCAAAGGAATTCTTTTTCGAAATTCTAATCAAAACAAAGCTCTTATCTGCTTGTTAAACGTTGCCAAAAAATATTATCAAATTATATCATCACGATTGCAATAAATAATCAGATGACGTCCAAATTATATCACGCGGATGATATACCACTGACGTAATTGACTACTTTCTATTGAAAAACGGAAATTAATTTGAAATATATGATTAATATAATTTAAAATTTCGGATTCTTATGGTATTACCCTCCAATAACAGCCGAACGCGCTAGTGCGCCATGGAGGCTTCGAATATGAGTGAGATATTTAAAATCATAAATAAAAATATTCTGATTATAGGAATAATTTCCCATTCGTGAATTTCTAGGGTTATAATAATTTTTTTAAGTTGAAATCCGGACTCGTCGGATCGTGGCCGTCTCGCGAAGGTTCCGGATGGGTAGGGGGCGGGGTAAAGGGTCTTGGGATTTTAAAATCTTAATATAAATAAAAGTCATTGTTGGTGTGATGTATGTGTGTATGTTCCACATCTCCTCCTAAACCTACCACTCGGTCGATTTCAACCAAATTTTGTACACTTATTAATTAAGACAGGGGGAAGATTACTGTCAACTTTTCAAAGTGCAAAAAATGATTAAACAGTCAGTTAATTAGAAATTAACCGAAACCGTTTTTCCGCTGTAACTTCAGAGCAAATCATCTACAAAAATTATTTTTATACCATCTTAAAGTTCAAAATTTTACCTTTTCAATGATACCAATTTTATATCTGTGAAATGTATTATTTTTAAATTTTTTTCAAAATTTAATAAATAATTTATTACATGCAGACGATTTTGAAATAACGCAAATTTATAGCTGCTCCGTTGCTAGGCAACGGTTAGAATTTGAACTAATTTACCTTTATTTTTTGAAATTTTTGCTTATTTTTAAAAATATTTTATATAAGAAAAGAAATATCACTGTCAACTTTTAAAAGTCCAAAAGTTAATCAAAATTTCAGTTAATCATAACTTAAGCAAGATTTTAACGTTTACCGTGATGTTTTTCTAAAATATTATCTCAATAAAACTAATTTTTACACTATATTAAATTTTAAAAAATTAGCTTTTTAGTCATACAAGTTTAATTTCCATTCAATTCGTTGCCCTCATTTTCATAATTTTTCAAAAACTAAATTATGTATGAAATTCACAATTTGTAACACGTTTTTTTTAATTTCTAAAGAACATGAATACATACGAAGAACTGCTTATAGAACACATTAACAGAGTTCTGGATGAAGATTAAAATAAAAGTTGAAAAGCAGTCGATTCATAATTTATACAGGAACAACTATTGATCTGGTTTTTTATTAATGAACAATTTACTATCTAATTAATTGTCCCAAAACATGCGTTAAAATCTTTCTTTTACTGCAAGATTTATGAACAAATTTTAAGTACTTATGTAACAAATATTAATAACTTATGGAGAAAACCAGATATCCGCGATTTTTAAAAATCGTCTGGTTCAATTGATATTCTTTTTTTTTTATTAAAAAATGTTTCAGACGATAAAAGAATTTTGAGTACTACAATTTTCTATACAAAAGTTGGTTTTACATAAAAAATATTAGACATGAAAGTATTTTAATCCCCCTCAACGCAGGGCATAACAGCTAGTATGGTATAAAATTCTAATAGTTGCTTACCAATGATTCGCTTTCATAGCACTAGCACAGAGTTTGAGGCAGTAAAAAAAAGTTAAGACATCAGAATACAAAGAACATGCATTTTTTATTAATGTTTTTGTAGATCAAATCACATTAATGAAATTTAGAATAAAACAAAAGTGTCAAAACCTTTAATTTTCAGTTTGAACTAGTCCCTGGATTAGGAGGTTCATCCACTAACTTTATAATTTCTTTTTTTTTTTTCGTATTCTTTCTGTAGATTCTTTTCGGATAAAATAATTCTATTCAGGAAATCTGAATTCAGGAAATAATTTTTAAATTTTTGCGGAATTTGGGACAGGATAAAATGGAATTCACTTTGAAGTTCAACAATCCTTTTATAACTGGCACGGACGGTCTACCTCTCTCAGCTGTCCAAATAGACCTCATCAACGAAAACATTCGATTATCGCCAAAGTGCAAACAATGAATTTTCTTTCATTGACGGAATGGCATCAGCTTTTTCGAATAAATCAGATTTTCTCTATGTTTGGTCCTTTTTAATTAATGAAGTGTATATCTGAAAAATGAAATTGATTTAGGCGAATTCAAGCAAATAAGCAAATTTTTAGTTGTTAATTGAAGATGATGCTACCGAATAGACATCCGATGAACACGAACGAATGGCTACCACCAATTTCACAAAACATTCTTACAGAACAACAGCCAAACGGCGTTGGGGTTACAGTTAAACGACACCCTATATGATTTCTCTCTCGCCACATTCACTGGCTTAAATCCGGACATTTTGAAAGTCCGGACACTAACGCGGACAAGAACTTGAAATCCGGACGTATAGTAATCCTATGAATTTCCCATTCTTGAATCAGTCGTTCCTTCATCCTAATGTTCAAATACAAATTGGAAAGGAGAAATTGGCGTTAGAAGTCAAGAATGTTTATTCAACAATTTTATTTACAAACCATCTCTGTTTAATTAATAGTCCTAAAGTTCCTGCAAACCATATCACTGTGATAGACACTTGAAGCAGCCCTACGAATATGAAAAGATAGTCGTAACTTTCATGCCGATCTCGAAAGAGACCTGAAAATAAAGAGATATATTAATGAAGACATGAACAAAATATTCATGGATTCGTGAAATCAATCGATTATATTCGGTATTTGGACTAAATTAACATAAGAATTCATACATTTCTTAATACAAAAATATATAATAGTTATTCTAAAATTTTCCATTATGTTTGAACTTAAATCTTAACCAGTAAACTGAAGACTAAAAGTCGTATGATGTAAGTATGATGTAGTATTAATGAAGACATGAACAAAATATTCATGGATTCGTGAAATTAAGCGATTAAATTCGGTATGTGGACTAAATTAACATAAGAATTCATACATTTCTTAATACAAAAATATATAATAGTTATTCTAAAATTTTCCATTCTGTTTGAACTTAAATCTTAACCAGTAAACTGAAAACTAAAAGTCGTATGATGTAAGTATGATGTAGTATTAATGAAGACATGAACAAAATATTCATGGATTCGTGAAATTAAGCAATTAAATTCGGTATGTGGACTAAATTAACATAAGAATTAATACATTTCTTAATACAAAAATATATAATAGTTATTCTAAAATTTTCCATTCTGTTTGAACTTAAATCTTAACCAGTAATCTGAAGACTAAAAGTCGTATGATGTAAGTACCAAAAAATTCAAATACTGTTTTATACGTTAAATTGTCAAATATTCAATGCTTTATAATATGGTAGACATGAAAAGTGCCTGGTAGTCCTTCTCTAAGTAGTTCAAAAGACAGTGTAAAGAGGTCGCTGGTGTGAACGTTCCAACGGCTAGAATGAACCGTTTTTTGCAATTTCCTAACATTTTTACTTTTGGCGCTTACAACGTCTACCACTTTTATTTCTCAATTATAGTTTTTCATGGAAAAAAATTTTAAAAAATTGATTTTGTGTTGGATGTTTCTGTTAATTAGACTATGAATGCGTTTCCTTTATTGCAATACTCTAGTTTAGTTCAGACACATTTAATTGTTACTTACCAATAATTATCGGCCTTATAAATGCACTCATCCCCACAATGCATGTAGAAAAGCCGACAGCAAGAGGCAGCTTCTCTAAACCTAAATACTCGTTCAGGAGGACTGAGTGGTTAACAATCACGCTACCATTGAGTACCCCGAGCAGGACGGAAAACACAGGTAAAGTTGGCACTGGGCATATGGGCAAGCAGGTGGTGAGTAAGCCCATGGCTAACAAGTAAATACGAACAAGAACATTCCTCTTCACGCATTGAGTGTCTGCTATCCACCCGAAACTCAGACGGCCAGCAAAGTCACCGATAGAGAATGCAGACACCAAGTAGACACTATCTTCAAGAGCGACGCCCCTGTCTTAGTAAAAAAAATACGAATGTTAGGGTGATAACCATTATAGGAAAAGTAGTTAATGGTACAAAAATCTTAAAATTATTTTTTAAAAATCAGTGTATTTTAGAAATCTGGAGAATTACAATCGTTCTTCGGTAGTTATTATTTTTTACGCAACTTTTTAACTAGCTGACATACATATTGTTACAAACATGGAAAGTCGCTTCCCGGTAATGTTAGTCTTAGGGTTGGGTAGAGAGCTTTACAGGGGTAAATATGGGATACTGGCTGCAGCCGGGTCTGGACCCCTGACCTTGGCGACAAATCGATTATTCCAGAATATGCGACCCTTTTCTCGATATCTCTATTAGGAAAGTAAATACGCTCGAATGTACGAGAAAACTCCATGTTACGTAACGGCTTGTCGGGGAGACTATATAAGGAGCGCGCTTGGATTACGGAGTGAGTGAATGTTGATCGACTTTGAACGTCTTGGAGTGCGAAAGTCTTTGGAGGGATCGCCTTGGAGTGCGAAAGTCTTTGGAGGGATCGCCTTGGAGTGTGAAAGTCTTTGGACTTCTATCCGCTGTGCGAGCTAGTAAACTGTTAGACGCCGAGCGGTATTGCGTAGTGGAGTGTTGATTCACTGGAACGACTTTGGAGTTTCGTCTGCAGT
>BGPR01007460.1:20542-63428 GCA_013235015.1 Araneus ventricosus
AATTGCGTGTTTCTCTTTCATTGTTGAAAGCTGTAACAATGCAATATGGATCACTCAACAATGCAATAATTTGTGTGGAGGTTTTGGTAATTGATACAAAGAAACAGGGAAATTTAAATCGCTCATATAGGGTTTTTACTAAAAATGTTTTTTTCCCGTGAGGTTTAACTTTGAGATTTCATGTATGCAGTGCATCTTGCTTCAAGCGTATATAAACTGGAAGCGGGCATATGAAAAAAATATGGATCCCGAGCAACGCCGGGTTATCTCCTTCTCTCCGTGCTAAAGTCAAACAAAAAAAATTTCCGAATAGGAATTTCACAAAATATCGATTTTTTGTATTATTTTTTGCGATTTTTTAAAAATAAGTCGATTTTGACGAGTTTACGCAGATGGAATGTTTGAACCGCCCTTTTCTCCTTATTTATTTAGTAGAGAATGTTGGGTATGTATCACGTGACCTCACTTCTTCTCACCGCCAGGAGACGACGCATTGCTCGAGATCGCCGGATAGATTGAATTTAATATTACTTGAAAAAATATTTGCATTACAGAATTTTTTCGGTTTTAAATTAGAGTCTTTTGTAAATAGCAATTGCTATTCCTTATAATGATAAATTTGCACCATTTGGTATGGGGCAGAATAGTCAACATATTTGCTGCAACGGCGAAAACCCTTAGTCAAACAATAAAAGTTCTTAATTGAGCTGCTATTACAGTCCATATTTCTCAGCATCGTATCGTTCATCGTATTGTTTTTATACAGAAACGAATTTACCCAGGGCCGTACCGAGGTGATCCTGCGCCCTTGGCGGAACTGGCAAAGTTGCGCCCCCCTCCCCTTACGTGACACATTTTCATTAATTTTTCATCCCTTCTATAAAACCTCTACCCGGAAAAAACTACATTCCTTCAAATATTTTCATACACAAATTCAGCATATTTTATGATTTATTAAATAGGTTTAATAAAAATGACATTTTCTTAAAGAATACTTTAATGAACTATATTCATGAAAAATACTGCACACAACAAAATAAATGTATCATCAAATAAATTACAAAATGCACATATTTTCTAAAAGACAGAAAATAGAACAAAATCTATAATCTTATTGCTTATTGTAGCTATTAAACATTGGCTTTTGTGTTATGCATAATAAAGAAAAGAATTTATTTGTTTCGCACTATTTATAGTGTATAGTACATAAATTACTAATCTTTATATATAAAAGGCAAATACCATGATTCACTCACTCATCACGAAATCTCTCAAACCACTGGGACTAAAAACTTGAAATTTTGCAGGCGATTGCTTCTTGGGGAGTAGGTTCTCACTAAGAAAGATTTTTCGAAATTTTAACTAGAATTTAAATTATTTAAAAATTGCTTTAAATTTTCACGTTTTTCTAGAATAACTTCGAATCCTATTATCGCACAAAAACCCCATTTTTCAATCATCTTAAAGATAAAAAAAGTGGCTTTTTAATGACACCGATCTTATTTCCATGCAACAGTTTGTTCAATTTCAATTGTTTCAAAATATTTTAAAACATGAATTGCAACAATGTTTTTATTGTTGTAAATAAAATTCAAACAATCTCATTATTTCAGCAAATCTTTTATTCACGCGCTTTTGCAATTGTTACGGTTGTGATAATATAAATTGTTTTCTTGGGAAATTAACTCCAAAGCAGAATTTTCACTTTACTATTCACTGCATTTCTGAAATATTTTATAGACACCTGCTTCAAAGTAATATTTTTATAAAGCGTGGCAACAGATATTTGATTTCAGGTTTGTTTGTTTTTATTGTGTGTGAGGTAAACTGAAATGAGTTTCGTCCTTTCCTTCAAGCATTTAATCTCATGCTTTCCTGCCATTTTAAAATTATGAGGCATGAATTATACGTGATTTTTTGTTGAAATTTTGGTTAGGCTTATGAGTACAGTACTGCCGCCAAACTTGAATTTCCTCAAGTGATAACTCATCAAATTTGATATTAGAAACTAGAAATTACAGCCTAAAACTAGGAATTACAAAAAGGCAATAGTGTTCGAGAAAACTAATTTTTAAATTTTATTGTCTACCTTCTATAGTCCCGGGACTTTTAGATTTCTATGAATTTTTTGCCGCCTCACTCTTTGTACCCACTGATTCACACGGGCCTCCAGCATGTTCGGCTTTCACGACCTTATTCAGCGTTAATCATTCTACCGATGAGTGATAGATGAATTGAGTGAAAGCTATTTGAAACTCAGTTTGTAAGTTTCGTTAGCTGCGATGCACCATATAGAATTATACCGCTGGCATTTTAAAATTTACGTCTTTAAACATTTTACTATCAGTCAAATACAATAAAATATTCATTTTTTTTTTCATCTTTGCTGAGTTATCGTGGCTGAAACTGCGACGGGTAACGCAATAATTTATATAAAATGCAAAAATAAAAACCAATTTAAACGGGCGAACTAGCTGGTCGTCGAAAGGCGGCTAGTCTATACTTATAAAAGGCAATGTTTGTGTGTGTGTGTGTGTGCGTGTGTGTGTGTGTGTTTGTCTGCGATGTCCAGACGAATCTATCGCACTTACAGCCATGAAATTTGGCACACAGGTAGTCGTAATGGTGACTGAATGCACCTCGAAGCCGAAATTTTAAATTTTAATCTAGAAATTCTTTTATTTAATGTTTTGTGTTGTTTTGTTTCATTTTTCGCACTAATTTCTCAATAGAATGGTTTCAAATAACTGTGCGACAAAAATAGATAGACCATCGGAAAGAGCACACGATTTCCGTTCTAATGAAGTTAGTTTTGAATTTCTAACGCAATTTACTGAATTTTGAGAAATTTTTAAAAAATACCCAGTTTTGGCTTCAAGATGTTACTTTTGATTTTAAATTTGTTGCATCCGACTTTCTAATAACACTATTATTTTCAATTTTTTTCAGCTTATAACTGCAACGGTTCTGTCGGATTTAAAACGAGAATGGTTAAAATATCTTTTTTAGTTTTTTTAAAATTAATTTTTTCCTGGTAGTTGAACGATATGTTTCCTCTAGCGAAGCTTCCGCCCACGACAGTCTCCGGAACGTTGCGGGCAATTTCATTGGCTGAAGGGCCAGGGTGACGTCATTACTTTCGCGTTCTGCGAGGAGATGATGTATTTACTCCATGACTTCGATTATTATTTTTAAGCGCGTCTTAACTTATTTCTTTGGCTTTCATACTTTGCTCGCGGTGTAATAAATATCACATTGTAATTTTTTAACATTATTTGGATTTAACGGTACTCGGTCGAGAGGAAAAGGAGGCGGACCAACTCAATAATATATATATATTTCTGTTTTGATTTAGTTTTTAAAACTTTTTATTATGCTTTTTCTTTTATAAAACTTTTTCATTTATGCAATTGTATGTGGGCTTTTTTTTATTTTGTTGAAATCCCGATCCCACGGGCAACGCCGTGCGCGTACTGCTAGTTAGAAATAAAAGAAATAAGAGCTGAACTTAAGAGATGAGTATATATGAGCTGAATTCAAATTTTATTAATATCAAATGACTTTTTCTAGATCAGAGATTCCCAACCTGTGGTACGCGCACCCTCGGGGGTTAGTTAGGGGTACTCTAAAGTGATTTTGGTAATGGCGGAAAACACAAAATATAAGAATATTCTAGAATTTTGTTTCATCAGGTTCGTTTGAAAAAAGAAAATGGTACGAGTATTTACGGAATTAGAAAAAGGAGAAAGTACATTAATATCTTGTAATTGAGTAATTGTTAATTTTCGTCATGACTGGCCGCCACGACTTCATGAGCACTGTGGTCCTCACATAATAGCCCACATTGCGAGCGGCACATGTGACGATCCCCCATTTTACCGGGATACGACCCGTCATCGGAGATGGGCCCTAAGAGCAGCACCATTACTGTATCCACCAAGGGAGCGAGAACCTGCTTACTTATCCGGCAGCTTGTCATCTGCGAACTTCGCAATGCTGGGATCATGTGATTAAATATGCGATTATATAAAAATAAGGAAATTAGCGATAATGTGATTAAATAAGGAAATTAGTTTGTCATTTTAAAATTGAAAAGTATTGTTGCAAATGGTACATTTTTCTAATTTCTTTAAATTAAAGGAAAAAAATGTACAGTTATTAAATTGGTATCATTAAAAAGATTTTTTTTTAATTTTAAAATGACGCAAAAAATCATTTTTTTAGATGATATATTTGAAAAATACGGCGAAAAGACAGTAAAATCTTACCTACTTTTTTATTAATTGTAATTTTAATTATCTTTTGAGCTCTGAAAAGTTGATATTGATTCTACTCTTGTTCTGAAGAACATATGCGCCAAATTTCATCAATATCAAGCAAAAATGTCGATTTTTTAAAAAGACAAATAACATTCATCTTTTTATACATTATTGGAAAGTAAAATTTTATGGTTAAATCAGTTACAATTATCAAAACAAGTAAAAAAAAAAGATCATGAATTTGGTGTAGAATAGTTGCATTAGATTTTTATGCAATAAACTCTAACACGAAATACTACAAAGTTAATTTTATACTTTGCTTGTAATCATGATTTTGTATGCATACTAAAAGCGCATATATTTTACTAAATAGCGCATGTATGCATAGGTGACTGTCTGTTGGTGTTCTACAAAACAGACCGTTGAGCCTAGAGTTGTCAAATTTGGTACAAACCTACTATGAAGGGTGGCAAAGTACACCTCAGTGAGTTTTTTAAAACTTTAATTAATTAAAACTTAAGAAATATTTTTTTTTGGAAGGGGGGAGGTTCAGCGATAATAACCGGAAATATTATCATTTAAAAATAATTTCTACACCGTGTTATATCTCAAAAAATATTATCTTTCAAATGATAACAGTCTAGTTGTCTCGTGTAATTTTTTCTTAAATTTGACATTTTTAAAAAAATATTTTTATGAATAATTTACAACAATGGTGGATTGAAAGTCAAACCAATGTCACTGAATCATAAAATCTTTAATTTAATATTTCTCTTAAGGTTTAATTTAATTTTTCTCTTAATGTTTAATTCAATGTTTCTCTTATGTTAAAAAACGTGATATAAAAATTTATTTTGAATATTACAATATAAAACCTTCTTTTGTTGTAGTGAAATACTGCCATTTTCGTTGCTTTTCCAGTTTTTTTAGTCTAATTTTTTGTTAATTCTTCGCTACTTGAAATAAATTTATTTTTTAAATAGATTTACTATATTATTTTGATAGAGTTACTTTTTAGCTATGATCTAAAATTCATTTTTTCACTTAGGGCAGAAAATCTTCAATGGAAACAATACCATCTATTTATTTGTAATAATTAGGCAAAACATTCAAGTTATAGTTAGATAAATAAAGTGTAATAAATTAATTCAAATCTGAATTATGCATGATCGAAATAAAAATTAATTTTCATTGAGTTGAATGATATTAAAGAGCCATTCTGCCTAAGACTTTTTTAACAACTGAAAGTAACAATAAAAATCAATAATTTTATTAAATGCAAAACATATTGCCTTAAAATTTAGTTAAAATTAGCTTGCGAAAATTAAATCGGTTGATGTTTTTAAAATTGGTTGGAATAAATAATATATAATTAATAAAATGGGCGAATCAGCTGGCAGTAGAAGGCGGCTAGTATTTAATACAACAAAAGCAATTTAAAAATACAGAAATAATTTGAGCTCACCTCTTTAAAACTAATTTATCTCCTTAGAAAAGAACGAAAATGTCCAAGTATTTCTTTATGCGCCCACTCTCTGATGAAACAAAAACAGAAATGCAACATTTCCTTCGTATTACTTGCCACTAAAGGACCACTCGTCCAACAAGGACGAGGCCGCTTTATCATTTCTACAATATAGTAAACAAGATAAAATCCAAGAAAAATCCAAATTCTAAGAAAAGGCGCAGGCCCTTTCTCTCTCTCTCTGTAAGGGTGTCACAACCAGACAAGCTGGCAACGTGACCACTGGACAAAACAAATAGTCACTCCCGTAATGTTTAGTGAGCCACTGAAGACTTATTCTCATTTTTTGCACAGCAGATCGTACGAATCTAACCCTTAAACTAAGTTTTTCAAATTGTCATTTTTGCGCCCCCGTTCTGCCTGCGCCATTGGCGGGGGCGAATCTCGCCACCCCCTCGGTACGGCCCTGAATTTACCTTAAGTTTTAAAAGTATCTAAAGCAATTTTTGGCACACTTATTTTTGAGATAAAATTTTACTTTAGTATATAAGCCTCCCCTCGGTTAAAAACAAAATTTTTCGGCTTCTTCCTGTTTTGTTTCTAAATGCACCACCCTTCCAATTTTGAAAGCTTATTTTTTTAATGCGACTCGTACTTTGTCCAACTCTTTTAACTATATTCGATTTAAATTTTTAAAAAAACTTTTGAAATGATACGATGTTCTTCGAAAGTTTTTGAAGTTCAAAATATTTTGTTGCCATTTTTAGTTAAATTAAGTTTTTACTTCTTCCTTCTCGACACGATCTTGGCCTTAAAAAATCTCAGTCTCCTGAACTGAACAAACAGTCCGATCTCGCTCTGACCAGGAGGATGCATTCGCATAAAAAGTTTAAAACAAAATTATTGTATGATATAAAATATTATTACCGAGAAAATGCATGATATTGTTTTCGAAAAGAGGCTGATGATTTGCTCGTAAACAAACAAAAAATTTCCATTAATATACTCTGGAAGTATTTTGAAATTTGCTTTCAGCAGCGTATTCTCAGTTTGCTTAATATGGCCTTTCAATTTATATTTATAATCAAATAAAAATGTAAGATCAAACCTTCTGATAATTATTTTCAAAATTAACCTATTATATCGTCTACCTTCCTTAAGGCTATTTTAATCAAAAGTTTCTAATTGATACAATCTTATATTTTGATGAGCTGTAATAATAGAATTAAAGAATATGGAATCTATTTTTATCAAATTTGTTCAGATATCTTACAAACAACAAAACAGCGTAAAAGGACGCCTTGTGATGCAGTTTGGTTAAGGATCGATAGCTGAATGATTCGCGAAGACAAATTTCACCTGAATGGTCTTGCCTTATCAACGATTTCACATTGCAGTGGATTTTGTAAATGAGTAGGCGAATGTACATATTATGGTAAGAAAATTCATAACTGAAACTTTTGTCATTAAAATTTGTAATGGCAATCGACAACCTAACATTTAAACCAAAGCTTCAATTTAAAAAAATCCCTTATAATCCAGACAGGATTAATCATGAGACAGCTGTTTGGAAAATAAAACCTGATACACATCAGCCACCCATACCACAGCGTTACGAGTTAAAGAACCAGAAACTTCCTCCAGCAACCTTTATAGACCTTCTGTCTCTGCAAGGGGTTGCTCCACGCTGTTGGAACCATGCAGGGAAATTTCTGCATATTCTTGAATTGGCAGGAAATTATGTCATACTTCATCACAGAAAGGAAAAGTTGCATTCATCATACGAAAATGGATATTCTCGGTTTTAAATGATGTAAGAGTACACCAAAATACATGCTGTTAACAAGCAGACATGTATGGGAAAATTGAGAACGGATCAGCATTTTTTTTCCCCAAAGAATGTATACCGAGCATGGTATGGACCTGTGATATTCGTAACGAATAAATATATATATATATTTGTAGAATTATTAAAATATTTAAAGAAAAGAAATTAATTAGATAAAAAATCGTTTGGTCATAAAAGAAATTAATTAAAAATATCGTTTGGCTGAAAAAGAAATTAATTAAAACTATCGTTTGGCATTAATTCTTTTCTAAAGATTATAAAAATAGTATGGCTAGATTGTAAAATAGTAAAATAGTAATATATATATGTCTTTTGCTAACGTTGCCTAACAACGGAAAAGAATAAAGAATATTGATGAATTGAAGATGGAATTCGATGTAAGAGTGATGTAACGTTTGTGATGTAAGTGTATGTGTTTTTTTACATGTTTGTGCTGTGGTAGACGTCCAATAAATATATTATTTTTGATAAAGAAGGCTCCACTATTCTTCATACTATGCTGAAATACATCACAGACCAAATAAACTAAGTTTATCAGGGCTAAAATACTAAAACAAAAAGGTAAAATTTCTTTTGAAGTTCAAAAAAAATGGGAAAATGAGAATAATCAAAGGGGGAGAAAATTCTTGTTTTCTTACCACATCTAACATCTTTTTCTGTTACTTGTACCAGTAAGATCTTTCAAACCTGCGAATAATTTTATATGCGAATACTGTAATTTTCCCAAACATGCAAAGCAAATATTTTAAAAATACAATCATTCCAATTTACTCATTTTTGCTATCAAATCAGAATCACTCTGGACTTCCGGTACGTCAATGTGCATATTATCGCATATATTTATCAAAAAAAATTGATACTAATAGAATTGGCTATCCAAAGATTTAAAAAATAAAAACCTTCTCTGAAATTGAATTTAAATTCTCAAAATTTTTTCTGCGGTTTTTTTTTTCATTCAGAGAAGTTTCACTTAAAATTTGATTAATGATTATATATGGTTAGAAATTTTAAAAATTATGCTTTATGAGCAAAATATTAAAACTTTACACAGTCTTGAAGTGGCTGGTTATTAAATACATTATTTAGGAGTTTAACATGCTACTGTCTGTAAAAGACAACTTTAGAATGATAAAAGTTATTTCCAGACAATTATTTTTCTGAAGACTGTAAACATAACATATGTATAATAATCCAAAATTTATAGATTCTGGATTTAATTCGATACCTCTGCTGGTGATTTCACATATGCACACCCTTCAATGAAAATAAAGATATTTAACTGGGGGTTAAATGTAATTAACTAACTCTCCTCCAAGGCAGCTGTTCAACTAATAAAAACTACATAAAGAAGAGAAAGAAATAAAATTAATCACTGAGATTTTAGTGGTATCCATAGATGTATCTAAAATTACTATAAACGCTTGTTGTTACTCAAAGACCATTTCCATTTGAAATTGAAATTCATCAATTATCAGTCTGAAAATAAAATGACGTAGAGTGAGTCATTTAATTAAAAACAGTCAAAATTAAGCAACATATTACTACTTAGATCGTGCTGCCATCTTATGGTGAGAAAATTAAAAATTGCTATTACATAAAAGTTGGTTAAAATCTGAAAAGAATGATGCTAAACACAAATGAATAGGATTTAAAATATTATATAATACGTTTCATAAAAATGTAGCATATTTTGGCTTTTTATATAGAGAACATATATATTTCAATCAGCCCGAGATGACTTTCTGGTCATTCGACAACAGTTAAAATTATGTGTTCTATCTTCAAATAGCCGTCGCACAGCTTTGAAACTTAATGTTATATTAAACAATTTTCCCCGAAAATATGAATTTCGATTTCGGCCATGCAACTCAGAACATTTCAGTATGAAATAATCGTCAAATTGCATAAGAGTGGAAAATTACCTATTATCCATACAAAATAACCAAAAACTACTAAATAGAAAAGAAATTTGCGATATAATGAAACCCCCATGTACCGAACTTCCATGTATTGAAGACCACTATATATCGAACTTTTTTCCTGGAATCTTGGATTTTCAATAGAAAAACAGTTCTTGTATATCGAATAAAATTTTTATATATGGGACAAAAATTGTCGCATAAAAATTATGTTTACCTATTATCTTTTATTCACCGATTCTTTCTGCAATAGAATTCTTGGAGGTGAGTCTTATGCCATTCTTAGCTTCTGCTCTACGAATCCCTTTCCTAACTTAGAGCGAGCTTCTGTCTTTAAATTCAATTAAGATTTAAATTTCTTAGAATGGGTATGGTTCCCAGACGGAAATCTTTAAGTGTGAAAGGGAATCAACAAAATGGATGAAATAAAAGCGGGATGAAAAATAAAGAAGCGGCAAGATGTATGAAATTTCAGCAAGAATGGTATCATTTGTACATTTAAAAACTGCATTTCGTTCATAATTTAATTCTTTTAAGTCTTCTTTAACCCTATAAAAAATCAATTACGCATGATCGTTTTAAGTAAGAAAATGATGAAAAATTTGCAATATGTATTTCTGTATATTGAAACTTCTACACATCGAATTTTTTCTATGATTCTTCAAGTTCGATATATAGAGGTTCGACTGTATTTCTTTAATTTGTGCAGCATATTTGTGTGCACATTTCTGCAGTAATTCGCAACAAAAAAACTTATTACTTAACTAAATGCTTATACCTTCATCAAATTCCTGTGATTCCAAATATTTGATGGCAACAAATGTTATACTTTTTTAACAACTTAAAACTGTCCTTATTTTGAATCTGAAATATATTTCACTATGCATTTATTTCAAAATTATTCATTTAAAATTAACATTTTCGGCCGTGCTGGTGGCGCCACCTTCATATTTTCTCCATTCGTATTTGACATCCTAAAACATTTATGATTAAAATATTAATGACTGGATATATTGGAATGAATGAGTTTTTATTTCTTAGATGAAGTTCTGAAAATAAAATTAATTAAAACAGCTTTTTAAAACACACTTTTATTAGGGTACAAAAAAGTAGAGCTTTTTTATTTTAATTATTTTCTCCTTTTTAGGCTTTAATTAATAATTCATTATCTCTACTAATTATAAAGGATAATGTGTCTGTGTGTTGTCGTTCTGCAGGGCACACCGCTCGAGCTAGAGCTACAAAATTTTGTATAAACATACTTTGGAGGGTGGAAATGTGCGCCTCGGAGCCCATTTTTGAAATTTTAATTAAAATTTTAATTAATTAAAAATTAAGCAAAATTTTGGCGTTTATCCTTAATAACATTCGAAAATATTTAAAGCACAAAAATTATTTTTACATCTCGTGAAAGTGCAAAACATTACCTTTTCAATGATATCAATTAAGTTGTGGTACGATTTTTTTTTCTAATTTTAGTAAATTTTAAAAATATTTTTGGTATAATTTGCGACAATACTTTTCATTGTTGCGACGCAATTCAAACCGTTTTCATTGTTTAAACAAATGTTTATTTGCGTGCTTCTCTTCCATTGTTGAAAGCTAAGCTAATATTATTTATATTTAATAATATGTTTTAATCAGCATACTTTCATTCAACTAACATGCTGCTGGAAGTAAAATGTGTCATTCCATTTTAAAGTTAAAATCAAATGCATATTTTCAAGAGGAATAAGAGATGATACTTGACACAGACAGTTACTGGATTCCATTAAGGACGTTCATGTAGACAACGAACAGAATAGTTGGAAAGCTACTGAAAGAACATGAATTAAATGTTTATCACGGTTTGGGAATTTAAAATTACTTTTTTAAGGGAACATGAATATCAAATTATTCTCAACTGTATTCTTAAACCCCTTTGTCTCTAAATTTATTATTTTTGAAGCTCAAATAAGTTGACAAAATAACCACGAATCGAATTCAATATCTCAGCTATTTCTCCAACCGATTATTTTTAATGAAAGCAAGTTGTTCTAAAATATCATATAGTTTTTTCTGTTTTTCCGTACCCAGAATTGGAATTTGACAGTTTAGAATTTATTTGTGCAATTCCTTTCAATACTGTATTAAAATGGTATTCAAATGCATTTCAACCATCGTATACGATGATTTTAAATACGACCAGAACTTT
Source organism: Araneus ventricosus (assembly GCA_013235015.1). Classification (NCBI taxonomy): domain Eukaryota; kingdom Metazoa; phylum Arthropoda; class Arachnida; order Araneae; family Araneidae; genus Araneus; species Araneus ventricosus. The sequence continues at coordinate 32,229 of BGPR01007460.1, forward strand.
TAAAAGCTAATGTACAAACAAGTAAAATAAAACGCATCTCCAAGATCTTCCAGAATTTAACTCCACAAACCATCAGAAAATCAATTCTATAAGCAAATCTGAAACATGAATCATGTACGTACTTGATTCATGTTTCATTATCATGTTCATGTAATACTTGTGATTTAAAATACATCTTTACGTATATTAAATCACGAGTACAATATAAGTGAGTTTGACTCTTTAGCTGACTTTAATCAGTTATTTCACGAATTAAGAAGGTATTCTATAAAATACCGAATTACAGTGAAACCCCGGTTAACCGAAACCCGGTTATCCGGAATGCCTCGGAAATCGCACATCCACGAAAATAATCGCGAGAAGGTGAGACATTTTTTCCTACTATATCCCTAAGAAGGCCAGTGATTACATTTTTAATGCTAAATTTCAAATTAATGATTATTAAATTTCAAATTAATGGATATTGTTAACCTCTGCCTGTCAGGCGCTTTGCACCCGACGTAGGTTTAACTTTAATAAAGAACATAAGTGTAGCCTACACTACCCCATTTTTACTCTTATTCCTTTGTTCTTTCAATCTTATATCTTTAGTTTTATTGTGTCCTATTTAAAGTTTAGTTTTCTGTCAATTAATTTGAATCTACCCTGCGAGTTTTGAATTCGTTGTACAAAACATTTTAGAACTTTATACTGCAATTAGATACAGCACAGAAATAGATGTTCGTTTCTTAACTGAATGAAACTTTATTCGAAACGCCGCCCCCCTTCAGGGGTGGGGGGTTGTACTGTATATACTTTTCCTGGGTTGTACTGTATATACTTTGTCTTCTTCTTCTTTCTAATCCTTCTGATCTGAATCAGATCAGATCCATGAGGTCGTTCGTCTTCATCCCCTCCAACACGAAATCCGGTAGCTTTAGCAGGTCATCATACACCAAGGCAACACAGTCCAGTAGATGTTGCGGAGCGGCCTCAATCGTGTTGCACTTTGTTCAGATATTGAACTTCTTATCACCATGAGAGAATCTGAGGGTTTTTAAGTCACCGGAAGTTAAGCGAGCCAAAGCTTTTTGGTCTTTCCTATCCCCCCTAAAAATGTATAGTAGCACCGGGGCCTTCACTACGATACCATGAATGAGCTAGTGGATGCCTCCAAGAAATGTTAACAAAGGCCTTTCTTCTTGAGTATAATTCAAGGTAGATGAAGGGTTCTACATAGGCCTGAGGCATATATACTTTGTAGATGAGATAGATATTGATTCCATTTTCATAATCAAGAAAGAGAAATGTAGCAATCAAGTATGTCAGCTTTAATTAGACAAAATGAACATTTTAACATAGGACTACGTTCCTCCCATTGGGGTCTCAGGAAGGAAATTGATTCACGCACCAAAACGCCACAAAACTTGGTATGGGAGATCCTCTATATCTCGGTAACTACATACGTTAAAAACGTAACTAATGTCTTATTTTAGAGATAAAGGGTAACAACAGAAGTTACAAAAAAGAATTGAAAATCGGAATCGTAGTTCAGCGACTACTGAGTCGCAAATTTGGGCAAAAATACGCATGAATTGGTGATGCGATCCTCTATATCTTGGTAATTACATGTGTTGAAAACATAACTAATGTCTCATTTTATAGATAGAAGTTAACAACAGAAGTTACAAAAAAAAACTTACTTAAACTTAAAAACTTACGAGAAACAAACCATAACCATAACCACAGTCACCCCGACCTGCCTAGGCATACGGGAAATCTGAATGATGGCCGTTGCAATAGAAACGACTACTGAGGTCGGGTCCTAGTGGCCAACACAACCCCTCCCGTAGGAGGTACATACTATCACTGGAGGGGGGACTGCTTCGAGAAACAAAAGGGTCACGCGAGTAAAGTATTCCTACGCTTTTAACATCAGCGACTGTTTGAAAAGACAGCCTCCCGTCATTTTTTTTAATGGATGCAAATTTTAAATTATGTTGTAAAACTTGTTTATAAAATTAGTTAATTTTTTTCTTAAAAGCTTTTAAACCGAATTAGATGGCTCGATTTTTTCCTTCATTATTGTTGAAATTTCATTATTCCAAAATGATCATTGTTACCTATAGAAAATATTTTTATCTTAAAACAAAAAGGAACAATGAACTCATTCTTGTAATCTGTTCAGCGACAAAACCGTTATTGTTATAATTTCTCTCATTATTGCTTCAACTGTCAGTTCAGTTGTTGATTTTAATCGAACTCTTTCCGTTCATACGAATTGGTGTGATTAAAAAATCAGAGAAAAAAGTGATTTTAATCACAAAGATAAAGGCTAAAAAATTATTTGCTTGTCGTTTTCTATTGCCGTGGTTTCGTCGTGTAAAAAAGATGGATGCTTCCACTCAGGTAAATATTGATGATTTTTCTGATCGAACTGAAATGCTGCAAACTCCTGTACAGGATGTAAATCCATTCGCAAATATGTCCATCAATCCTTTTTTTAATGCAGATGGAGTATTTCCAAACCCATTTTTGGGGGATGAATTAACGTATGACTTAAAAAGTCCTTTTCTGGATAAAAACGAAAAATTGCTGTTGAATACCGGAGAATCGTGGATTCCGTTACTATCCTTAAATCCCTTCTTTAATGATTGCCTTAAAAATGGTACAAATTCCATACTAAATTCATCCGACGATCTTATGAATAATGTGCCACAGTCCCCAATGAACTATGAGATTCATTGCCAAGAATGGGTGCTAAAGCATAGAGAATGTCACGTTAAAAAATTGATATATTTCTCCATTTAGAAATGATCAGATGATATACTTTTTTTTGTAAAATTGTAAATATGTTTTGTGATGGCCTTTCTATATTTATTTTGATTGTTCTTATTCTTAACCATTGCGGACTCTCATTAATCTTCATTTTCTTTGAGATAAAAATGTTAAAATGATTTATTTTGATTTGCTGAATTCAAGATTTGGGACCATTCATTTTCAAACAAAGACGTCGGTCAGTAACGATGGCCACTTTCCTGATAAAGAATCGCTGATGCTTCTCCTTTCCACTGCAGTGGGCTAAGCACTGCACATGGGCGAACTAAATCACTGAGAGAAATGACATCACTGGGACATTAAAGATCTCCTTAATCGTTCTCTCTCCTGATTAATTAAGAAGAAGATCTATTTTGATACCATCCTCAAAGCTTCTACACTTTAAGAAATAAATGAAATATCCCAGTGCATTGATGCAAACAACTGCTGTTCACCATTTAAACTTGATGTTGGACATTAACTTTCGGTTGTTTTTCCCTTTCCTCTGTGGTGGGTTGAGCACTACAAATGAAGGGATCTGAAGCATTGGTATGTGTCAACTGAAGTCAGTCTTTAACAGAGCCGGCTCCAGGAGTGTACAACTAGTGCAGCGGTACAGGGCGCCGAGCGTGTAGGGGCGCCAATTGCTAATCATAAATTTGAAAATTCGAACGCGTTACATGGCTGCCGACTGGAACACAATAGAAATATTTTACTATAATTAAATCATTTACTAGAGTTAAATCTTTTAGCATATGTACCAATACACGATATATACAAGGGGGGGGGGCGATAAAATAATTTCGCACAGGGCACCTAATACTCTGGAGTCGGCTCTGGTCTTTAACTTAAATTGCTTCTGAAAGACTAAGGAGAAACTCTATTCTCTTGGTGTTGTAGAGGACTCTCCTTTTTACATTTTCGAAATGAACGAAAAATTGCGACCGTCTTGACGTAATCGACCTTTTCACCCTTTCTCTCCTCTTGCTGTTGATGACGGACTTTAATTGCGGATGTTTCTTCTTTCAACTTTAGTTGGGTTGAGCATTATAGATGTGGAATTGAAGCTATGACTTAAATGACTTCAATGGGCATTAAAGTTCTCCCTTAATCCTGCCTCCTCCTGTTTTCCAAATAAGAAATTTTATTCTTTCCGCTGGTATCGCCGAAACCTCTATGTGTTTAAAAATGAGATACATTTTGACCCTTGATGCTGTCACTATTGTTCTTCCTTGCTTGTTATGCTAGATTATGGAATCCTGTCTCTTTCTAACTGCTCACGGTGAAATTTTATAATGCCTTTACTCTTTTAGAGATGAATCAAATTATCATTCCATCCATTTTTGCCCCTTTGCGTCTGAAAGAATATGATAAGATTGGAGGTAATAGAAGAACGGTACCATATGAAAGATTATGAAATGATGCTTTTAAATATGAAGGAATATGAAAAGACTGGGTACCAATATGGTACAATTATATCACACTGATATAATTACCCACCTTTTCTTTACTGTTTGGAAAAAATGGCCAATAGTGGTATACATTCCTGAAAACAATTACATTACGAATTTGCACTAATATAAAAAAGACAAGAGATTCTAGTTCCTGACTAATAGGCTTTTAATTTAAATAATTATTTTGCCAACTTTAACAGAAAGATCAGTCTTGATTATATTCAATAATACAGTTACTAATATAATAGGCCAGATCTCTCGGTAACGCTCTGACGTCACCAACAATAAAATTCGCGTCATAGCACTGCGAGACGTTCAACAGCATTATTTCATTGTTAGAGAACCTAAATTTCAGTCATTTTAAATTTAAAAGAGTAATTGTCGTTCTAATTTCAAATTTAATAGCTCTAAAATAGTGAAATAAAATTTTCTATCGATTGATATAAAATGTATCTCGCTATGATCAATAGTACCCGAGAAATTCTAAATTATATTAATCATATATTTCAAATTGATTTCCGTTTTTTAATAGAAAGTAGTAAATTACGTCAGTGGCATATCATGTGCATGGTATAGTTTGGACGCCACGATAATTATTTATTGCAATCGTGATGATATAATTTGATGATATTTTTTGGCAACGTTTGACAAGCAGAGAAGTGATTTGTTTTCATTAGAATTTCGAAAAAGAATTCCTTTGAAATTTTAACTTTTGACTTACGTTTCACAAGCTGAGAATTTCATGGTTATTGAATTATAATAAAATTGTTAAACAACGAAAAATACTTTACACGGAATGTTGCTTACCAAGACGTTTTTAAATAAAAAAATATGTAAATACAAAAATATTTCCTGTCATAAAACATATGTTTATTTTATTTGCTTTCAATGAATGTTAAGCATTTATCTCGCATATATATCTATTTAAACACGTCAAATTTGACGGGAAATTTCTCGAATGAATAGAATGAATAGGCAATTTGCACCAGTCATACCATGACGGGTGATTTTCTAGTTACAAATATGATAGTCCAGATCTCTCGGTAACGCTTTGACGTCACCAACAATAAAACTCGCGCCATAGCACTGCGAGACGTTAAACAGCATTATTTCATTGTTAGTGAACCTAAATTTCAGTAATTTTATATTTAAAAGAGTAATTGTCGTTCTAATTTCAAATTTAATAGCTCTAAAATTGTGAAATAAAAATTTTTTCTATCGATTGATATAAAATTTATATCGCTGTGATCAATAGTTCCCGAGAAATTTTAAATTATATTAATCATATATTTCAAATTACTTTCCGTGTTTTAATAGAAAGTAGTCAATTACGTCAGTGGTATATATCATGCGCGTGATATAGTTTGGACGCCACGATGCACGTTGGATTTCACGGATGAACACCACGATGGATTATTTGGATGCCACGATGATTTCTTGAATAAAGAAATATGTAAATAAAAAATATTTCCTATCATAAAACATATGTTTATTTCATTTGTTTTCAATCAATGTTAAACACGTCACGTTATATCTATTTAAACAAGTCAAATTTGAGGGGAAATCTCTCGAATAAAGGGGAAATTTGCAAACGTCATACCTTGACGGGTGATTTTCTAGTATGTTATAATAGCACGAAAAAATTGATATTGCCGATGCACATATCGTGACAAAGAGATCTAGTAATACACAACTACATACATCAAAATATTTTACACCTTTGATGCAGACTTTTTAAATTGACAGAATAGCGCTATCAAAACTTAAAACATACTTTCATCAAAGTTTTACTCTATGCATTAGAGTTTGGAAAAAAGAAAACATATTTCATTGCATTAATTTGTAAAAAATTTAACTCTCGAGAGATTTCCTGAAAAGTATCGGTGCGATGAGTAAGCTAGCTATCTTTTTATCATTTCACGAAGCAGAAATATTACCATGAAAATAGTTTATGCCAGTATTCGTTGAGTGTCCAAGATTATATATATATGATCAGATTTCGTTAAACAATTTTAGCACTTTCTTCACTACCTGCTCATAGTTCAGTCCTTTTTAACTCATCTATGTGTAATAACGAAGTATATGAAGTGCCTCTTTGCATTTAATTTGCGCAAATAGGCCTCGAAATTACTCGTGGTAAACTGTTGTTCGAGGAGTTCATCCACGCCCGGATTCTAATCTCTCAGCATATATGAAGATTAAGCACCGTCTTCATCTCAAAAATCAGTTGGTTTAACATGCAGAAAATAGTAAGTCTTCTCTTCAATCCGTCTGCAAGGGCGAGAGCCGAAATGTAAGAATCACCAGTACCCGGTCCTCGCAGTCGCACGACCTCCTTGCACTGTGTCAGACAAGCGAATATACTTCACACAAAGAAAAATCTTCCAGTCAGGGGACGCCCGGACCTGATTACACCCGAAAGCTTCCGCCGTTAAAATGGCGAGCATATAGTTCGGTGTAAGAAAAAGGATTAAAAACTTATTAAACATTGAACCATTAAAAAAATTGCATAAAAAGTTAAAGCGATTAATAATGAGTTAATCATCGCAAAAAGGTAAATGATTTATTGAGCAATTTAATAAAACTTTAAAAAATCCGTTGAAAAGTTAAAAGTTGGACAACACAAGACATGAAAGAAACTTTAGTGGCGAAAATATTAATCATTTAAAAAGTACTGACAAAGCCGAAAAGGATGTTATTGCATAATTGCAATCTAATAGCGCCCATGGTTTGCGTTTGTTAATCCTTGCTTCTGTAGTGGACTGAGCACTGCAGAGTGGAGTGTTAGATTGCAAAAAATGCATCTACATCATTTTTCGGTTTTATCAGTATTTTTAAATATTTAAATCTTCGCTACCAAAGTTTCTTTCGTATCGTGTGGCATCTCTGGCAACTTTTGAAATTTAAACGGTAATTTTTAACAGTTTTATTAAATATCTAAAATTTTCTTAATTATTTACTTTGTAATCAACTTAAATATTAATTGCCTTAACTTTTTATGTCTTTCCATTTAATATTTCAAGTTAATTAAATTATAAATCAAATTTATTCAAGGGGACTATTCACTCACCATCTTGTTTCGTGGATGTATTTTTGTGTAAAAAGGTTTAAGCGTTGCCTCTCTGGAAGTATTCCTTTGTCTGAGCGAGATTGCTGTTTTTCTCTGATAGTAACCGACGCACGTCTGGAGGTTCTCGAGACCATTGGGATTTAATTCCGTCGGTTCTCGGCCTCTCAGACGTGCATACAGTAGAATAAGGGGTCTATTCACAAATTTTTGGTTGTTTAGGTTTCACTTGCGTTAACAGTGGGGCAAGCCCAGCCAGAGCCTCAGAATAGACCCCTATATCTGTTTTGTAAAAAAAATCTACTAAAGATCTACAACATTGGATTAAAAAGGAATCAACAGGCGGCTTATGCTGTGAGATCCGACTTCCCTTTGTCTAGGGCGAATTGAGAAGCTGATTTCTTACGCTGGTAATGGCGGTTTTTATTATACGTATGTCTACTCTTCTAAAGAATTTTGCAAAATAACTGTGGTATAATGTGCATTTCATATAGTGAACAGCAGTGATGGCTTCCAAAAATGGAAAGTCGTGTGATATGATGGAGTAGGGATGAAATGACAATATTTCACATCACTGTTCCTGATTGATTTTTATTAAATCACCTGTGGATCATCTCGAAGCTTGCTGTTTGCGATTTTGAATTTTACCATTTTTGATATTTGTGAAGGAGAGATGCTACTTTTTGAAATTCGTGCTCCAATTTTATATGCAAAAAAATCTGTCGGGTCAAATGCTAATTAAAGAAAATTTGATTTTCTATGCCAACATCAGCTGCAAGTGAAAATTTTAAAAAAATCTTCAAGTATGTTATACTGATTCAATATCCCTTTTCGTGACACAGAATATCACATGTGAACATTGAATATAATGAATAAAATCAGTTCAGTTCATACAAGGACACTTCATTGTAAAACTGTCTTATCTCTTGATCAATATATTTTGAATTTCATAATGGCCGTTATGGAAGGTATTCGTTTTTTGCATTTACTAATTTGGTAAAGAATAGATATCTGTTTTTCATTATGTATACTATCTGTTTTATCATTGTGTGATTTCATAGATTATATTATGTTGTGTGCATCAACAGTAAAGTTTGTTATTTTAATATTCTTATCTTAAAAGTGTTGGCAGTTTAATATTCATAAAATTGTTAATAAAAGATATTTGAATTTAAAAACTTTGTTCTTATTTAATATCTAAATTATTTTGTTCAACGCAATGTACAAAAATGTTTTCAGCTATGCCTGCATCTTCGACCAATAGACAGTAAAGGTAAGTGCATTCTTATGTACAGAAGATTGTATATTGTTTGTATTTCATTTTTTCAGTGTCAAATATGCATTTCATAATTGAATAATAAATCTAAATCTAACTTTTGGCACCTATCTATAATTAACGTCAAGTAATGAACTTGTCCATAGATTAACAATCCTAAATTTAACATGGAGGAAATGAAGAGAGGAATTAAATGACGTATTGTGGACATTAATAATCTTCTTCTATCCTGCCTCTTTTTAACACAGCATAAGAAGAAATTTTATTATGATTTCTCCGAAGTTTGCACTGTTTTAGAAATGTACGAAACATTTCGAAGCGACGCTTTGATGCTTTCAGTTTCTGTCTCACTCTTTATGGTTCGTACTGATTAATTACTCCTGCAACTGCTAGAAGTGAAGAAAACTGTAACTAATGAATATTCCATCTGTCCTTCTTATATTTTCTGGAACAGCTTTGTCCGTTTCCTAGTCTACTTAAAATCTCAAATATTGATATCTGTAATACTATCTGGGTTATTTTACTTGAATTACATCGAACATTTAAACGTCTAATTTTTCTGTAGTTCTTTTATTAAATATTACCCGCCTACGGCGACCAGCCGGTAACCTTTTTGTAATTCCTAGTTTCAGGCTGTAATTTCTAGTTTCTAATATCAAATTTGATGAGTTATCACTTGAGGAAATTCAAGTTTGGCTGCATTCCTAACCAAAATTTTAACAAAAAATTACCTATAATGCAATATACAAAAATTTGAAAGCGTTGTCACGTCTCTAAATTTAAAATGACAGGAAAGCATGAGATTAAATGCTTGAAGAAAGGATGAAAACCATTTTAATCTGAAACATACACAATAAAACAAACAAACCTGAAATCAAATATCTGTTGTCACGCTTTATAAAAATATTACTTGGAAGCAGGTGCGATAAAATATTTCAGCAATGCAATGAATACTAAAGTGAAAATTCTGCTTTGGCGCTAATTTCCCAAGAAAACAATTTATACTATCACAACCGCAACATTTGCAACAGAGCGTGAATAAAAGATTTGCTGAAATAATGAGACGGTTTGGATTTTAATTACAACATTATAAACATTGTTAAAATTCATGTTTTAAAACATTTTGAGACATTAATTAAAATTGAACAAAATGTCGCATGGAAATAAGATCGGTGTCATTGAAAAGTTAATTTTTTTATCTTTAAGATGATGTAAAACTGGTGTTTTTGTGATAATACGATCCGAAGTTATTCCGGAAAAACGTTAAAATTTAAAATGATTTTTAAATAATTTAAATTTGAATCGAAATTTCGAAAAAACGGCTCCGAGGTGCACATCTTCAGGATCCAAAGTATATCTATGCCAAATTTGGTAGCTCTATGTTCTACGGTCTGTTCTGTACACCGCCAACAGACACACACATGCACAGACAGGCAGACATTCATCTTTATTAGTATTAGAGATTTCAATATCTTGCATTTTTCCTATAATAACTTCATGTTATGTTTTTGTAATACCTCCCACGATCATTAAAATATTTTGGTTTCATTCACCTTTGTTGTCATTCTTTAATAACCTAGTCTGCTTATTTAAACTGAATAATTATAAACTTATTTTACATGTCGCCCAAGAAGAATCGATTATCACTCAATATGTTTTGCTATGAAGCTTATATGGTAGTGCAATTCAAACTTATGTTCATAAGGGAAAAAATGAATTGACATCAATAAACAATTATAGAATAATCAGTACGAGCATTAACAGATTTAAAAGCAAGAAAAGTGTAGCAATTTAATGTAAGTTCATAACACGTATTATTTAAGACTAGAGCCTTCGGCGACCAGCTTGTTCACCGGGAATATAATTTCAATTGAATCTTTTATGTAAAAATTTGATATTCATGATTACCTTCAAAAAGTAATTTTAAATTTCATTTGTGCTAGACATTTAACCAATGTTCTTTCAGTCGCCTTGCACCTGTTTATGAACGTCTCTAATCAGTTGCGAATACAGGGGGGGGCTATCGGGCTGTAGCCCCCCCCCCAGAGCTAAACCAGAATTCTTGATTTTATTTAAAATCACTACAACTGTTTGTTCTTAATTTCCCTTTTATTAAAGACATATTAAAAACGTGAGAACATTGCTTTCTGGCTTGACAGGTTCGAAAATTTTCCTAATTTTCTAGTCCTTGTACTTGTAGCATTGACGTGGTCGAAAACATTTTTTGGCTAGTTATTTCATTGTATTTTTTATTAAAGTATCGAACATATTGTAGTGTTCTTTATGATTCTTATTGTCAGGTGAGTAAAGTGTGTAAAATTAAAGTGTTTTGGTTTACATAAGCCATGAGGTTTGACATTAGTCATGACGATACAAAATTTTTATGACCTCCGCCCCCCCCCCCTCAAACCCGAATTCTGTATTCGCCACTGTCTCTAATGGAGCCAAGTAACTGTCTGTGTCATGTAACATCCAATTGCGAGCTGTCGGCATCGACTTCACTTTCTTATTTCTCTCGCAAAATATGCATTTAATTTCAACCTTAAAATGGCGCGGCACATTTTACTTCAAGCAGCACGTTAGCTGGATGAAAATATACTTATTAAAACATAACATTAAACATTAAGATATTACCTTAGCTTTCAACGATGGGAGGGAAACACGCAAATAAATATGTTTTTAAACAATGAAAACGATTTGAATTGCATTCGTTGCAACAATGAAAAGTATTGTTGTAATTTATGCCGAAAAATATTTTAAAAAATTTATTAAAATTGGAGAAAAATATCGTAAGATGGTGTAAAAATAATTTTTGTGCTGTAATATGTTAGCAAGTTATTAAGAAAAACGCCAAAATTTTGCTTAATTTTTAATTAAATAAAATTGTAATTAAAATTTCAAAACAAAAACGATTCAGAGGTGCACATTTCTACCCTCCAAGGTATGTTTGTTCCAAATTCCGTTGCTCTAGGTCTAGCGGTCTGACCTGTAGAGCGCCAACACACACACAGACGTATATACACACATAGGGATTTTATAAATTCAGGCTGCTAATAACTTCTTGGATGTTATGATTTTTTGAGGAGAAGCGTATTAAAAATTATGTAAAGCAAAATACTTTTTAATATGGATGTAATTGATGTTCTCTACAAAAATCAAATAACATTTTATCATGCTGTTAATTTTAATGATTGGCTAATTTTTTGCATATGATTGTTATTTGGCGTGTTCTTAATTAAACACAAGTCCTCATCTCATTACCTGTATAAAAATAATTTACTAATGCTCGCAAATTCCAAAGACAATTTAATGAACTCCATAAAGTTCCTGTTTTGCTTTCTTTCAGACAAATGTTTTAATCATACCTTCAGTTAAAGTGTTATCCGTGAGTAGTTACCAAGGGAACGAGTTACAAAGGCAGGATTAATAAATCTTTTGCGTATTTTTAGTATGAGAAAACAATATTTAAAGACTGAAAAAAGACAGTGGAATGAAGAATTTAAATCGAAAAATTGAAAAAAACTCCCTCGTCAATGTGTATTGAGAAGCAGTCAATATAGCACTGATATATGACAGGAGCTCTTAATTTTCTTTTCTCATCGTGTTCACTGTCTTGCTGGCGAAACATCTTTCTCGACAAAATTGAAAAACAAACAAATAAAAAACCAGCGGGAGTGGTCTCCCCTAAACTTTCTCGTATACTCCTAACACATGTGGAGAAAAAATAAGCTAAAAGGCATTAAAACGAACAAGCATCCCTAAAGCAGTGGAGAAAATAAGCTTGGGAATCGGAAGCTTGGAGGCGAAAGGCGTGGGTAGAAGCGTAAAGAATTAGCGTGATGAGAAAAGACAAATAGGCGATTTGAGCAACTTCTTTTCTACCGATTGAAACGAAAATTGGGCATGGATCTACAATTAATGTTAGCAGGTCTCATACCGATTTTTAATCATCAAAGACGTAGGGTTTACGAGTTATAATGTTTAGAAATATGCAATTATACAGACCGACAGACAGTCAACCCTTTGACAGATTTAACCCGAAAATTGATGCGTACCTACATTTCTGATAATAAAACTGTGTAATTTTATCCATCTAGCTATTCAAGTTTTTGAGTTATAGTGTTCACATGAACGCGGACAGACAGACATCCCCTAAGCGGATTTTGTCCAAAATTTGATAGAAACCTATAAATTATGTGTCAAGATCACATACTAAATTTCATTCCCGTATCTATGATAGTTTTCGAATTATCGTGTTCACAGACACACAGATAGGCACAATTCCAAAATTGTGTTTTTCGGACTCAGTGTGGTCTAAAACGTGGAGATTCGTCAAAATCTCGAGTTCGAATTGCTTGGCGATTATAATACTTTCTCTTTGTATACTTCGTATAAGAGAAAGTAAAAAAAGCCTTAATTGATAAATACTCAACGAAGTTTAATGAATTTTTTAAAAAAATCCTGCAAGAAAGAAGAAAAAAAATCCTCTTTTTAAAAGTATTTTCATAAAATATATTGAAGACGTCGTGAGATATTTAGGATCGTGATACACAATTTAAAAATCCAGGTATACAGTAAGAAATTCCAAAATTTTATTTCAATCACCTAGCCATAGTGAGCATCTGTGGTAAAGCCTTAGATTCTATTGTAGTGTCATATAAAAATGCAGGCGAGAAATTAGGCAATAATTCTTTTTTAATTTAGTTTATTAATGACACACAGGACTAGCAAGACATAAATAGACAAACACACACATACATTTAACATAAAAGATAAGAAAATTACACAATACAATTCTTATTATTCCGAGTCATGGCCACACAAAAATCATATCAGACGCATCATTTCACTGACACACAGCCCCTTCTCTCCGAGGAAAAAAACACAACCAGCCATGCTGACGACCGACCGCCAACTGAACTTTATACGGAACAGTCTTGTGCCGCGCCATCTACCGGAGGCAGCAGCAACTATAAAGTCCAATTCCTTACAATATATCGAATGATCACGGATTTGAGACCTGATTCCACAAGAAGACCCACAGGAGCAGATTAAGCCCTGTAAGGGCCTGTAGGAATGCAAGTTCCGGGGTCCCCCTTTCCATCCACAACTTCCAAAACCGTATATCTTCATCGAGTTTAAATTCAACTCTAAGTAATTAATTTTTAAGTAATAAGTATTATGACAAGCTGAAATAACAAAACACTTGATGTAAAACACACTGATGTTAAAAACACATAAACACACTGATGTTAAAAACACATAAACGATACTTGATTTGAATTAAAATAAGTTCGAGTACACGCCTCATGGAAAGTAAATGAAAACACAGAATTAAATTACTCTGAAAAATCTCGAAACCTCACCCCCCCCCGGAAGTCGGGGGGCTCCTATGTAGTTGCCTACTGTGCCTATTTGATAATCAGACCCTGAAAATCCGCAGTAGTTTTACGGGTATGTTAACAATGACTGATTTAATATGACTTTTGAATGATAAATTTAAACTTAAGCCATCAGATTCTAGAATGTTAACTACGCAACTGCTCAAAATTACTAATTATATTATCTGTGTAAAGAGAAAAGACGCAGAAAGAATGTTAACAACGCAACTGCTCAAAATTACTAATTATATCATCCTTATAAAGAAAAAAGAAGAAGAAAGAATGTTGATAACACGCTACTGCTCAAAATTACTAATTATATTATCTGTGTAAAGGGAAAAGAAAAAGAATGTTAACAACGCAACTGGTCAAAATTACTAATTATATTATCTGTGCGAAGAGAAAAGAAGAAGAAAGAATGTTAACAACGCCACTGCTCAAAATTACTAAGCATATTCTCTGTGTAAAGAGAAAAGAAGAAGAAAGAATGTTAACAACGCAACTGCTCAAAATTACTAATTATATAATCTGTGTAAAAAGTAAAGAGAAAAGAAGAAGAAATTTTTTTTAATTAGAGATTATGGCTTTTGAATAATAATTTTGACTTTAAGGCCTGATGGATTCACGATGGCCTGGTGGCAGAGTCTTGGCTACGAATTTGGAGGATCGCGGGTTTGAGACATGGTTCCACAGAAGACCCACCGTGCATGTGGATCTGGTGCATATAAAAATCTGCCGAAAGGTCAATTGTGCTCATGATGGTGTGGTGTAAAAGTTCGCGGAGTGGCGCGGCTGGCTCCGGTGACGACGTTGCCATCGCATCAAAATGCCGTGACCCATCCAAATTAGTCCTCACGTAGCTTCAAAATTCAGACTATCATTTAATTAAAACTAAAATCTATATTTCCCATTTATTTCGTGGAGGTAACTCTGTTCATAAAAATATTATGCTCTTATTATATGATACTGAATTTATTTCAATGAAAACTAGAATTTTATACTATTAATATTGGTGTTGAAAATTATATCACGCCAGATATTGCAAACGGATTTTTTCGAAATCGATAATTTTAGTATGCTTGACCTTTTGAAGGATACGCGCTAATTTTTATTTTTTAGTATTTTTTAACATTTTTAATTTAGTAACTAGGTTGTCGACAGTAAAATATTATCAAGTAATAAAATTGTCCTTAAAAAATTATATATCTAATTTGATGTGCTTACGCTTCAATAAACGCGTTTTAATATACAACTCGGAGTAATTTATGAGAGTTTTATTGATTTTTGCATATTCGAAGACATAAATATTTAGCAATTAAAGAGATAAATGAAGAAAATAAGATTGATAATATAAATTTTAACCCAGTTTTTTCACTTTGAATATTTATTTCATAAAATTTTCCTAGTAAAAAAATAGTGCTTTTATTGTGTGAAATCGAATCAGCCACGTGATTTTAATGAAAACATGACTCCCACCTTATCAATATTAGAATGATAAATAAAGAAAATAACGTTTATAGCACACATTTTATGATATTTGAAATCGGAGTTTAATATACGTGTAAAATCGGGAGAAAATAAACCAGTGCTTTTTCTACGAAGTGTCAATGTTTTTAATCCAAAGAAAAAGGAAGCAGAATGGTCATGGATTATAAACTAGTAAAACGGCTTTTCAAGTGCGAATGAAGTAAACTATTAAGATTTAAAAGGTAGAAAATCTTGTACCCTCTTCCAAAACATCCAAATGAGTTCTTATCTTTTCGTATGTAAACAAATAAGGAATAATTGATGGATGCTCTTGCTCTTTCACACCGTAATTTCTTAATCTCTCGACGATCTTGAGAAGAGTTTTTCAAAGAATTTGTGCTAAAATGTAAACATTGTTCCTTTAGTTTATTTACCAGAAAAGTGTAATGAAACTTCTAAAATATGAACTGAACAAATAGCGTATTTCAAATCAAATGTTATTTTAAAGAGAAATAAAATAAATAGCAGTAAAAAGGTAACGTCTCATTTATCGTACAGCTTAAAATTCAACTTCCTTTGATATACTTTTCTTAAAATAATTGTTTTCGATTCCTCTTCTCTAAAAATGATTTGTGTCTATTTAAAATTTAGATAAAAATTACTATATTTAGATGAATTATTTTATTTTTCATCATTCGAAAGGTTTTTGAAAGTAACTTATTTTTTAAATAAGTTTTTACCTCTTAAAAGTGACCAGACGTCTCAGATTACATAAGACAATCCCGTGCTTGAACTAAAAGTCTCGGATTTTTCCATTATCCGTAAATTATAAATATTTAAAAAGAATAATTGAATAAAATTTTTAAAAATTGGCTTCTGAAAAATTCTCTTTCCCAATTTTTACAATGCATAGAATTTGTTCACTATAATAGGAATAACGTGGAATTAGTCAGCATAAAAGGAAAATAGTAAAAGTTAAGATTTCTCGTAAAAGAAAGTTTCAGTGCCAAATAATAATTCTTTACCCAGTTTTTTGTTTTAAATAATTATCTGTTGATGGTTTAAATTTCCATAAAATATTTTTCTGGAATTTAAGCTCAATTTTTTACAATACAAAAGGATTTAAAAGATAAAATCATTTTTGGTGATTATCATGGAAAGCAAAGTGTGAAATATCATACTAAATAAAAGGTCCTCGAAAAATATGACATTGAAAAAAACATCGTTGTTTCATTTCTAAAGGAACTGAAATTGACTGGAATAGATTTCGTGTTGTCATGCGCCAAAATAAATTTTGACAGACGCGTACTTAGGGTTTTTTTATTGCCCACTCATACCTGTGTACCCAAAGGGTGTAAAGCATGTCGTGAGTCGGCGGGAAAAAATTCAATACAAATGCTAGCGTAATACAATACAAAAAATTGGGTGATGCAATACAAAACAATCTAAGTAATATAATACAATATAAGTAATACAATACAAAATACAAATGTACTAAGTAATACAAATACAAATTAGTACAATACAAATGTAATATAATGCGTATTTAGGGTATGAAGTTCCTTATCCCAATGTGTACAATATGATAAACTCATCATTTAAAATATCCACTGTATTACAAATTTCTGATCAAGCTGTGCTCATCAAAACTATTTGAGTTATCGTGTTCTCATACACAGGAACAGACATTCTCCCATTTAATGGATTTAGTCCAAAATTAGACACAGATAAACGATTATAATTGAAAGATCATATACTAAAATTCACCCATCTAGCTTGTTGCGTTTTTGAGTTATTGCGCTCGTATACGCATGGACCAAATCCATCAAAGAATCGAAACACAAGCAATTCTTTGATGTATTTGATCCAAAATTTTATACAGGTTTGCGATTCTAATAATAAAGCTATGAGCGAAATTTCATCTATCTAAGTCGTTGTGTTGTTGAATTATCGTGTTTAGAAGCAAACGAACAGAGAGACTTCTTGTTGACGGATTTCATCCGAAGTCGATAAAAATCTACAATTCTGCGACACATCATTGCTGCGTTTCTGAGTTGTCGTTTCACCGACAAAATTCAATTTTTTTGGGGAGGAAAGTGGTCTTTTTTTTTGGGTCTGAAATGTGCAGATTCATCAAGATCTTTTCCGAGGATTGTAATTCAGTACAACCCCGGTTAACCAAACCAAAGGAGGGGAAGCCGTTTCGGATAACGATTTTTTCGGTTAAACCATGAACATATATTACTATTTGGTATCTAATTACAGTATGAAATTCTGAAAGGTTTTGAGTGTAGAACGAATTCTAAACTCTCTTTATAGGCTACACTTATTATCTTTATTAAAATTAACCCTCCGTCGAGCGTGATGCGCCTCACAGGCACAATTAAAAATATCGCAATTAATATTTTTAACACCCATTAATCAAAAAAAGGAGGGATATCGTTGTAAAAAATCTCACCTTCGCGATTATTCCCATGCAGTACAATACGTGTTTTTTGGATTTGTGATTTCAGAGGCATTTCGGTTAACCAGGGTTTCGGTTAATTCGAGTTTGGTTAACCGTGGTTTTACCGTAATTTCTCTTTGTATACTTCGTATACGAGAAAGTAAAAATAAACAAACAAACAAATTCATCTTAGGTTGATCCAATCATTAAGCTTATTTTTGACTACTCAAAAATCGTTGGTCTTATTCTCAAAACAATGACATGTTTATTTGCATTAATTGGATTCTTTACATTTGAAACATATTCTGTTTGTTATCTTGATTTCTGGTTTTAAATTAAGTCTTTCTTAAATTGTTTCCTTTTTCAATTCCTACTATTAGTTCACACTCTCCCTATATAGATTTATATATCTTGTTCAAATTTTCAATCGTTAATAAAATACTTTTTATTCATCCACTCAAGTTCAAATACATTTTTTTAAACTTGTAGTGGATGACACTTGATGTTAATACAGTTTTTTCAAATATTAACTCATTAATTAAATTTAATTAATTAATTTTAGTTTTATATGGGAGAAAAAAATTTTTAAATAAAATTTTTCTTTGTTGACCTAAGTAGGAATTGACTTTAAATTTTTTTTATATTACTTGTTTTCGTGTAAATTAAAAATTTGTTTCTTGTTAAAATTTTGATTAAAATATTCCGATAGAAATGCTAATCATTATAAAAACGATGGCTATTTTTCATCTATTTGAACGAAACTGGAATCAAACAGGAGAACATTCATCCGGCCTTCTGATAATTAAATTCTTCATGTAATTAATTAGAAGGCTAAATTATATCCTTGAATAATTACTGTCATCCACTTTTACGTATTTGATGTGGGATGAAGTACATTTGCGGTTTTCCGTGATCTTTTTTTTCTACTCCCGTTTGCTGTTTTAATGCTTGCATAAACAAGTAATCTCACAAAGATAACACGGCAGGTTGTTTTTTGGCTTCGTGCCTTCTTTTTATGTGTACATGTTACAGTTAAAGCGTGGAGTCCGTTATTTCATAGAGTAACTAGGTAATGAATGAAATACCTAGTTATTTTCAATCAGTTATTTCATAGAATTGCTAGGTATTTCATGAATTACCTAGTTGAATACCTGGTTATTTTTTGAAATAACTGAATTATACCCTTTAACGGTAATATACATAACAAAACAATTCTCACGAGAAAAGAGATAGGTGTCAAATCATGGCTGTTATTAGACGCAATCAATTGATATGAATTAACAATGAAAATATCATTGCAGATTTTACTAAAAATACTTTGTTGATTTTTCTTCTGTCTATCATCTAAACTATCTCTTTTTTAAAAAAGTAATAAATAAAAATTCAGTGTCTTCTTTAGGGTTGTTTCATAACAGTTTTGGATTTTAAATATGTTGTGGAAAAAATTAGTGCAGTTTGAAAGGGTTGAAAAAAATAATTTCTTAAGTTTCTTTAAGATACTTAAGAAATTATTTTTTCATATTTGATATTATAAATTGCTATACTTTTAATTTCTGTATAAATGATCGATTAAATTTTAATTTCGGTTGCATTTATAAATTTGAAAAAAATCCAAGTTTTTTAAAACCAGGGTTTTCTTAAACTCTTTATTCTTTTTCTGGAAGCGAGGTGTGTGTGATTTTCACAGTTGTAACTATTTGGGCGCCATAATTTAATTTCTGCTAGGGATAACAGTAGACGTTCAAAGAAAGGGTCTTGATTCATTTAAACACTTTTAATCAAACACCAAAGGACACAACATACAGGGACAAACAATTAAGGACAAAACACTTCAGGACATATAAAATATACAATCACTCGGGGGAGAACACCACGCTTCATCGTCGACTCCAGAACATGGACTGGCCTTTTCCTCCAACGGCCGCTAGGTGGCGAGCTCGGAAAACAGTGCGGTTACACAGTTAGATTTTCTTTTGAAATATTTTTTCTTTCTTTCCCAAAATTAAGGGATTAGAAGAAATCGAAGCAACAGTCAACACTAAATTTAAAAAAATTAAATTATTCGGTTGGTATTTATAGCATTAATTTATCAACCAGTATTAATAAAATTTCAAAGGTAAAGATTTTTTTAAAATTTTTTCTGGTAGCTACACTCTATTTTTCAACCTTTAAGACTGTACTTTTCTCCTACTCTGTGGTGGCTTGATGTTAGAGACTTGACTTTACAGTCGGAAGACCGGGATTTTGAGACCCGATTCTACAGAAGATCCGTGATGTATGTGAGTCTCATGCACGTTAAATAAATATCCAAGAGAGGAACGTCCTCATGCTGATGTGGAGTAAAATCATAGAGAGTATAAGTGCCGCTAAATTGTTGTCCTCATCATCTGACTACGATTTAACCCTTCAATGCCCAGTGTTACCTTTAAGCAACAAACCCAATTTAGTCTTCTAAAATCTTGAGAATAAGACTGAAGCTCTAACGCCTGTTGCAATAGGATACATATTGATAATTTTTATAAATCAATTTATAGCATATATATGACAGCCTGAGTGCTGATAAAAAGATAAAAATAAATTGATGTTTTTCATCTGTGGCTGCATCTTTTTAGCTTCGTTTGTATACGCTTGAGAATGCCATATTTTATTCTGCAATGTTGAATGAAATTCCTTATCCGTGTTATTATTTATTAAAATTCATCTATGTGTTTTAGATTATAGAATTTTATCAATGAAATTTTTTTTCTGAAATAAAGTCCATTGTTGTCAGTTGGTGTCATAGTCTTCAGTGTTAGCCATAAACCATACTTTAAACAAATAGGATTTTTAAAAGTATTTCTCCCCCCTATTTTATTCAATAAATGAAAGTCAAAAAACATTTTTAAATCAATTTTTAAAAATTCGAGCTTTTAAGGGTTAAAATCAACATCCCCAATAGCTCTCGTGTAGTTTCAGAACGCGACTTTATTTAAACGAAACAATAACTGGATTTACTTTTTTTTCAATCAGAATCTGGGTGTTTGGGTTCACCTCTCCCTATTAACACAAGATATTCTACGATATCTCCACAACATTCGTAGATATTCTGAATGCCGTAAGATATCCTGAAGATATCATAACGATATAGTACAGCATCGTGTGCTTTTAGGGCTCGCTCAAGTTAGAAAGATTTTGACCTTCTGTTAACGCTATTCCAAGATCTATATCAGAAAGTCTGGTTTATGGTGCAGTTTTTCTATGAAAGCATGCTTGAAGACGAAATGGCAAGAAAGTAGGCATCCATGTATCGAAAGTCCAGGGTTATACTTCGAGAAAGAGCAGAAATATAATAATTCTAACAACGATAGCCAATAATTGTTGTAAATGTACGCGTAAAATGAATCTGCAGGGTTACATTTCTGCACTCTTTTCAAAAAAAATCTCTACTTTGCCTCTTTCTTTACCTAAACTACCTCGCAGCCCGCTTTATCGTTATTTAAGCTTTCCTTAGAATTACGAGCGCCACTGACAGTTGTTTTGGGACAACCTAAATAAATTCACTTATAAAAGATTGAAAGTGAATAGCAATTGAACAATAGTAATTAATATAAGTATAGAAAAAATTTCTGTTGGCGAGAATGTCTTAACGCTTTACTCTGGCACCAAAACTAACCTTATTCCACATTTACAGACTATGTGCTCTGTTTCAGCATCAGGAATGTAGGTCCGTATTAAATTTTGGACCAAATCCGTCAAAGGGTTGACTGTCTGTCGGTCTGTTTAATCGCATGCTTGTGAACACGACGAAAAGTAATGTAAACAAGTAGTTTGCAACGTAAAGTAGTTTTTAGAACTACATTTGATCCTACATATTTACAACTGTAATTAATAAAACGATATTGTTTGAGATATTTTACAATTATATTGAAATGACACTTTATTTGCATATGCTATATTAATTCTAAATTAATAATATTTATGTTTTTTCTGAGTTCCAATGAATATTTATATTATTTAGTTTAGTTAGTTATTTTAAATTTCTATTTAGTTATTTTAAAATTCTTAAAGATGCATGAGTGCTTTTTAGGACAGACCTCGTACATTTGAACCGTGATCAGATGACAAGGACGATACGTAGGCTAGCACCTCAAGTTCCTAACTTCCACACCACACCAGCGGGAGTACATTTATTCCTTGACGCATTTATCTTGCACTGGGCTCGTATACATGGTGGATATTCAGTGGAATTGTGTTTTAAATCCGCAACCTTCTAAGTCCCAAAGCCAAAACTCTTTCACGAGGACACTGTGACTTTCTATGTTATTTCAAAATTCTAATTAAAAAAATATTATTTATCTACGTTTTATGAAATTTATCCTATTATTAATATGTTGTTGTAAATCTGCCCCGTTGACTTTTTTGGGCATTGCATCTTTTTAAATAGGTGTATTTATTTATATTTGTAATATTTATTTAACCCTCACCGACTCGTTGAGGGTTAAATAAATAATTAAGTATGTAAGCATTTAATCACTATTTGTATTTTTAGCTCATTAATTTTGTTTCCGTATCCAAAATCCCTTTGAACTTTGGTTGACCAAAATGCTTTACGTCTTCTAACATTCCGATGGAAAAAAAGTTATCTCTAAATGCATCTGTGTGTTTGATAGATAATGACCTGTAAAATGAAATTTGCTATTTAATAAGAGGAAATTCCTCATTTGAAAACAAGCAGTTTCCGGAAGCTAGTATGGAGCGCAATATCTTACCATCAACTAACTGTCACGTGTCAAAACAGATAATGCTTTCGCCAATGCTCAATGTTCAAGGATAATGGTTTTAAGTCATCCATGACACACATCATTAACCTTTATAAAGCGAGATATTCTTTTGTCGCCCTTCTTTCTACACATTACGGTTGTTTGTTGTTGTCTTCATGGTGACTGAGAACAAAATCTGTCCATTTTTCTATCTGCTGTAATGAGAGTAATGCTCTTTTTATAAAATTTCTGTGATACAGGAAGGTGTTTGTTACTATTAACTTATTAACAGTTCGGGCATCGAATTATGGCATTTTTACACTTATAATCTAACGTTAAATCATTCGTAGATGCTATCATTCGATACAAAAATGACCGGCAATCCGTTAACATTTCAGTGTTCTATGGGCTCTCATTTGAATCAATGCGACAACACGTTCCCGAAACAAAATGAGGTAATCTAATTAGTAGAAAAACAAAAAAATTTAAAAAAACAAAAAAGAGAAAATATATAAAAGAAACAAAAGAAGTAAACAATGATGATAACAATACACTTTTTTGCGCGCCTAACGCAGCAGCATCAAGTGATTGCATCGGCAAAATTTTCTACAATTAATCAACATGTTGGTTAACCAATGGTTATTTGGTCTACAATACCACGTAGTGTTCGTTAAGAACCTGCAATTGTAACATAAGTTAAATATACATATATTTTTCAATAGGTATTAAAAAATTTGTGTTCGATTGAATGATTATTACCAGATATTCACAAAGTATGTCTTTTAAAAACAACAGAATATTGTTTTTGTTAATATATGGTATTATTTAAATAAATCATTTACATAAATAATGCCATATATATATGAAAATCTTAGAGATAAAATTTAATGTAAGTATATAATTTGTGCAATTTTAATGAGGCTGATTCTTCATGCAGACAAAATTCCAAACGGTTTCAGCTGAGGTAGATTACCTTCACTGATTGAAAGGTAGAGATAAAAATTATCAAGTGTCAGTGATGGATTTAGGAAGATCAAGATAGATTTGTTGTTGTCTTAATTGTTGGAAACAAAACCCAACAATTTGACGTATGCGGCAGATACTTCTGTTGTCAATGAACAAAATAATAAATTAGAAACTTAAATTAAAATACATTTTTTAATTAGAAAGTTTACCTTTTATCACCTAAATGGTATAAAATACAGACTATGATAAATTAGATCAGAATTTAGCAGTAAATTTTATAATGCTGAGTGAAGTTCTTTCAAGATATTAATTGGTTAAATATTCATTTATTGATATGCAATTGAAAAATATATGTTTTAAATCTTTAAATGCATCATATAAAACACTTTTCAGAAATCTGGAACTATACATAAAAAATTAGATAATTTTTTTAGACCATTCAATGATGAAAGAATGGATTACATTAAAGGATTGACTGAAAAATGCCTAGGGAAGGCTTCAATGGAAAATCAAAGCATCAAATGCAGCGTATATTGAATTAATTCATGACAATTTTATATATTTGAAAATAAAATTTTCATTTTATATTTAACTGTTAGACATGAAGGGATTAAAATACCATAATTAAATCGACGTATTAATATCTTTTGTTACTGTTACCAGCTTGATTTCTATGTTTAGCTGAGTGAATGACAAAATTTAAATATTGAACATAATTAATAAAAAATGAGTTGATTACTGTTTAATTTTATCTCTTATCAAAATCTAAAAAAAGTGACGGGTTACACATTTAAAATATCGCTCATATAAGAATATATTATTATTGCCATTCTTAAGTCTAATATTAGTCCGTATTCGTCAAATTAAGAACGGTTAGTAAACTTTGAGTGCTTCACCGTGTGTGAATCGCATAATTACCATGCTTTACATACCGTCGTAAATTGGGGCACAATTTTGGCTTTTGGAACTCGAGGGTTGCAAGTTCGATACCCGATCCCACTGAAGATCCTTTGAGTATGTAACTCGCGCAGATATCCCCACATTTTAACAGTTCCAATAACGAGATGCATACAAAATAGCTTATGTGTAGCTTCAATTCGGGACGCTAAGGCCGGTCGTACACTGGCGACTTTTTGCTGCGGAACTATTTTGTTCCTCCTAAGAAATCTGTAGGGTAGATGCCCCACTTTTGGCCACTGCGCCATTTTTTGCCACATTGGATCTGTTTTTCCACTAATTAACCAGTAATTTCAAATTAACCAATAAGAAGCATTCCGACATTTTAAGCAATCCTTATTTTAATATTTTCAATCTGATTGGTTTATTTTTCTCAAACATGTGACTTGTAAAAAAAATTGCATGCATGATCATGTATTGTATGCTCACAACTGTTAAGGTTTTTATTAAAGAACAAGGTTTCGCAGTTTTTCATCATCAGGCTCCCAGAATTAAATGATTAATCTAAAACTGATTAGCCTTAAGGTTTATGAGTTAAACTTTCTTTTGTTCTGATTTCATATCAAATTTGATTATTTTTAATATTAAATGGGTGGTGGACAAAACTGGTACTTTAAATTTACTATACGTGCCAGTTTTGGCCATGCAAGTGGCCAAAAGTGGAACTTTGGGGAGATGTGCCAACTCGGGTGTTGCGCTAGTTATCTGACCTCGGTTCAAAATTAAAAGGTCCTCCCCAAAATGGCCCTCGTGTTGCTTCAAAACGGGACGCTAATAAAACTAAAACTAAACTAAACTCGATCGGGAAAAGTTGCTCCACGTGTGCTCGCTCTTGAAAACTGAAACAACAAGAACGCGACAAAAACCAAACAGTTCTACAACAAAAAATTGTCATACATATGTCGACATAATGTTGCATGTCCAATTTAAAATTTCGGAAACTATGACTTGGAGACTCATCATCCTTTTCTGAACTATCATCTAATAGAAAGCACTTGATTATTACACTGTTCTTCGAAGCTTTCGTTTTCAATGCAACATAGTGATAGACTTGCTCGACCAAATTGTTGTAAATCAAATTCTATGTTCCACGAGTTAAATTTATGACTTTAAACTTTTAAGATCAAATATGGATACCATTTTTATAATGAAAATTTCTTCTCGTTTCGTTCTAAATTGATACGTCAGCTTCATTTATTTCCCCCATTAATTTGGACCACATATGACTATGTCAAAAGCAATTTCAAATCTGCTTTCACACAAAATCTTTTTTTGGAAACCAATCTCTTTCCATCTACTAACTGTTATGTTTCAGTTATTTGATTCATTTCTGAAAGCGCCACTATCCTTTAAAAATCAATCATAATTAAATAGTCTCAGCTACCCTGTTAAATAGCTATTGACTACGTTTAAATGATTTTGTAATTTTTGAATAGTAATTTATTTCAGCGTTCAGACACATTGCCAAATGCTGTTATAGTATTGACACATTATGGAATTAACATTTTTTAAAATTTCCACAGAATCTGGCTGTTTTTTGTGGCAGGTCTATAGTGACGCTTCAAAATACCAAAATGTAATCAAATACAGGTACATAAACAAAAGAAACGTGAAAGAACTCGTGTTTAATACATTGAATTACTGATGTAAAATAGTTACAACAGCTTGACTTAAATAGTCGTTTGAGAGCAATGCAAATGCACTTTTCCTCAACTTAAGTGTGAAACGGGACCTTCTGAAAACCTAGAAAATTTAACTTAAGAGCATTTTAATTTTGACTACAAAATACCTTAGAAGAAGGTTTAGGAGTGAGTTGGAAAAGGTTTGATTAATTTTGAGGTTGCAGTTAAAGACTCCAAACACAAGATTTCAACTCAAACTATCTCAAATTAGGTTGGTTTCAGGAGAAGGGTCCATTTAGTTGTCGCATATGAGTATGCATGTTTGGAGTATGCATATTGTTACGAAAATCGTTCTGTGGTTGTATGGTGTAAAATGTCCAGCACGCAGGATAATGGAGAATGAAGGCTTATGCAAAAATATTCGTGGAAACACTCAGGTAGCATAGGTACAGGAAACAATAGTTCTTGCACAGACTAGCAACGTAAACAGACAACAATTCACAGGTAATAACAGTTCAACACTTTGAGATTTAGCAACACAAACAGTCAGCAAATCACTAATAACGACAATAACAGCACTTTCAATAGCGCTCAGCTCACCAGCTTCCTAGCTCGCACTGCAGACGAAACTCTAAAGTCGTTCAAAAAGGATCAACACACTTCTCCCTCTGATCCAAACGCGGTCCTTATATACTCTCTCCGACAGGACGTGACGTCATATGGAGTTTCCTCGTATATTCAAGCGTATTCTCTTTCCCAATAGAGATATCGAGAAAAGGGTCGCATTTTCTGGAATCATCTATTTGTCGCCAAAATGGTCGCCATGGTCAGGGGTTCCGGAAAGGCTGATGCCCGTCACTTCATACTTGCCCCTGTAAAACTCCCTCCCCAACTATAAGACTAGCGAGGCAGGAAAGCGACATTACATCTTTGCAACAATATGATGGTGATCAGGCCGCAATGTGTTAATATCCTGAAACCCATCATATGCCAAAACTCTATTATTTCACTTTTTAAAAAAAATTATAAACTTTAATATGATTACACGAATGAAATATGAAAGGCAACACTGTTTTGAAAATTTTTTATTTAGAATTAATTAATTAGTTTAAATTAGATTTAATTTATTTTAAACTAGCCGCCTACGGCGACCAGCTCGTTGGCCAGTCTTGTACTAATAGTAATAAGACAATTAAGGCTGTCATTTTCAACATTTCAATATTTGTAAACTGAAAGCAATAATTGCAATAAGGACAAAGAAATTAATTTAAAAACACAAACAGTGAACAGGTTAGTATAACTGAATTTTAATTCTTTATACACAAAATGAAAATGTACAGGATGTTTTTTACATATAATGAACTTTGAGTTAATCCCTTTTATTTAAGTGTTAAAAAGTGGTAAGTAAAAAGCTTCTTTAAAAAATGGAAAAGATAATAAGTAATCAAAAATTTGAAGAACAATAATTAAATTTCTCAGCTAAAAATAATTTACATATTAAAACTAATTAAAACTCAAAATAACAAAATAAAGTTTCTTATGTCAAAAAAAAGAGAATTGACTACATTTTATGAAACGCACAACTAAATTCATGATAAGCATTTAAATCTAGTCAATAAAAACAACCATTTATAACTAAAAAAATTATTGAATTGAAATGTATGGGAAAAAACAAATCTTGAATAATTATTCTGTGCATAACAAAACAACAAACACACACTAAGAAATTGAATATCTATAAACTATAAAAACACAAATTGTCGAATAATAGCTAATAATAGCAAATTATAAAAAATGAACTAAAACAGGCGTACGTTTGGATAATAGTTAATAAAACCCAATTCACCATTCTAAAGCTATCTATTAGGCTTAATGAATCGCCGATAATAACATTGTGGAGAAAAATTTTGTAAAATTTGAGAGACATTTAGATGAGGAGAGAATTTTAAAACTCAAAAGAAATGTTTAAAAATGACTGAGAAATTAGTATTAAATAAAATAAGCAAAAGTTAAATGAGAGTATTGGAAGAATTTAAATCTAATATTTCCTTTAAGGTATGCAGAAAAGAGGGGGAAAAGAGGACGAAGTATTTGTTGACACTGACGTGGCAAAATCCGTGCGAGACTCGAACCCGAGGGGAAATGGTGGGAGAAAGATGTGTAACCGCTGTGCTATCAAATCCTTGTGATGGAACGTTTGAAGCACTTGTCATGGAGTACAGGCAAAGAAAATTGGGGGTCGGTGCAAAGAATGCTGAAAAGAGAATAATTATTTATATAAAATTGATCTGGGACGCTTACAATTTACATGAAGTGATTTTTAATATTAGGGAGATTTTTAAAGAATTTTTTTGGCTAATTTTAGATTTAGAATAAACTCTTTAAGGCTAGGATCTTAAGCGCATTCCTGAGATCAGTGTTAAAAATGTGGAACGCGTTCACGATTTTGCGTGTCTTCCTTGCAAAGGGGCCATGCTAATCTTCTTTGTATCGTTCCAATTTTAGTATATGTACTGCCGAAGCGATTACATCAATAATTTTGTTTTGAAGATACTCGGGGCCATTACAGCTACTACGCCCCGCCTCCCCTACGTCAATTTCTACTCTCGCAACCAGCGACCTTAAAATTCCGATGACTTTAAAAAATTTTAAAAAATGGATAAAATTTTTTACAATAATAAAACTGTTTTAATTGGAAAGATTATTTTTTGCTCTTTAAAATGACATGAAAAATTTCTTTTGTAAATCAATTCATTCAGAAGTTATTGGCAGAAAACGACGAAATTTGGTTTAATTTTTAAATAATTTAAATTTGAATTAAAATTTTTAAAAAACGGCTCAAAAGTGCACATCTTCAGCATCCAAAGTAATTTGTGCCAAATTTGGTAGCTCTATGTTCTACGGTCTGTTCTGTACACCGCCAACAGATACGCAGACACATACACAAACATTCATCTTTATTAGTATTAGAGATTAGAGATTTGAACAATTTTTTTTGTTAAGTTTGTAACTTTTATAGCATAGTTCAGCATGTAGGTACAACAATCAAAGTTAAAATGTCCACTGCTTAGGCATAAATAAATAAAAAACAAAAATCCCAAAAAAGAAACAATGTAAATTAATGGGTTAAAAGCGATTCTACTTTGAAATGATTCTGCAGTTGTCTGATTTAGTCTGCAATTTCTTCATTGAAATTGCAGATAAAATTTTTGACTTCTCCTCTAACAAGCAGTCGGGCCAAGAAAGAGTTGTCTGGTTCATGCGCACAAGCCAGCAGCGACGAAAGCAACTTTAAGAGGAATGGAAGCGTTTTGATGAGAAGCTGCCGAAGCGTTAGGATGAGATAAAAAAAAATCAAAACTGTATTTGCAAACCGACTGTAATCTCTATTACTATGCGAAAATATTTCTAAACGAGTTGTATATGATGCATGTTAAATGTGGTTAGTGTGTTAATTAAGAGCCTAATCTATTTGGAAAGCCAATACTATGGAAAAATAGTTATTTAAACTTAACAAACAGTCAACAACGTTTGATGTGTTGTAATACAAAACACACAAAGTCCTTTTTTAAATATAATAATAACATTTAATTAAAAGGGAATGACAGAGGTAATTTTCCCTTTCTTTGATTGCCGGTATCACTTAGTGCCATAAAGCATCAGAATGTCCTGAATAACACAGTTTCATTTGACCTCTACTTGCGTTTGAAGCAAAAAACCGCAAACGCTCATTAGTTAACACTTCATTATTACTTTGGCAATGCCAAAAAAATCAACGAACCTATTTAAAGGAAATCCATTTTTGTAGTAATTATTCCCATGCAGATTTAAAATATTTGTCAAACTCAATTCTTTATGCTAGACCTATGGGTTTAAATCTGATGCCTTTCGATTTTGTTTTTATGCTTGTTTACATCTCCAAATACAATGACGTGTACGTATATGCAGAATTTTTTAATTTAAATCGGCAGTTTTATGTCAAATGAGCAAATAATATCGAAGACTAAAATCACTTAGACACGGGTATATATCTCAGGTGTCCTTCACATTCTTATACGGATTGAAACAACCATAAATGTCCCAAATAGGGTACATTATCTAATTAGGAGATTTAATAAATTTGTACGTCAAAGGTTTAATGTGTAGTCGATTAGGATGTTAGTAAAATGACAGTTTGTAATATCTTTTTTCTACCTAAGGCAATAATTGCATATTAAAATATTTATTATCAATTTTAGTCTATCCTTTCCCATCGGAAATGAGGTGTTAATTTTACACTTTAAATCAAACGTGCCATTTTGTCGTTGTTTCTTACACTTCGTAAAGCTTCCTCACAGGCCGAACAGAGTAACGTCGTGATTGGTTCGGCCGGAAAAACACGAACTTCGTAGAACAGAGCAAAGTATATGCGGATGAATAGCTCATAGTTCTACTTTTCCCCCTGTGCTCGCTCGCGTAGGAAGAAAATTACAAAGAAGGAATGATTGTGAAACTGTTCTTCAAAGTGCTCGAATAAACTGAAAATGCCGTCCAATTATAACGCACACCAAGAACTTATCTTTAATGTATCGACACTCCGCTAATCGTGTATCTGAAAGTTGCGCAATATTCCGCTTGCCGTCAAAACAAATGCGTCAAACGAACTGCTCCTCTCACTGCAGTCTGGGGTAGCTTGGTACGCCCGGTGTAGACTACCTTTTTTAATATCCCCATAAGTTTGATATCCTTTTATGAATGTTGGGTGTTACCATGTATATTGGAAGGGGTGGAGGAGTCACTTAGTTAGAGTAATGTCCCATTTTTGCGCAAAATCCGTCCGAAATTAGCCCTATGCGAGGACTATTTTAGGAAAGACTTCGAAATTTTGAATAACAGTCAGATGAAGAGGACGACACCTGACCGACACCCCCTCCCCAAACTTCCATACTACATCAGCAGGCCCCAATGGATTTAATAGACCACACGGAACCCTCCAGTCTCAAAACCTAGACTCTGCCACCAAGCAATCCTTACAGAGTATGGGGTTAGA
>BGPR01007461.1:0-42761 GCA_013235015.1 Araneus ventricosus
ATTCGTATTTTTAGAACTTATTTATCAATTCGTTTAATTAAATTTTGATTCCACACCAGTGACACCACATCCCAGATAGCACGTAAGTTTGCAGCAAGTTTGATTTTGACTTGTCATGGCAAAATTTGACGCGTCAAACTTCAATCGAACTTGTAGCAAGTTCGATGTGACAAGTAGCGCCACCTCTTTGCAAATCAAACTTGCTGCAATTTTGCAAAACAAGCTTCCTGCAAAGATAGCACAATAAAGAGATAATTATCTTTGTCTCTGTTTTAAAAAACATCCGATTTTTAATAGCATCTCCTAGACCGTAATTCTTTTTTATTAATTCAATAAATCAATGATAATTTGTGAAAAAAATAACTTTTTTATAAAAAAATTTTTTGAAGCATTTTCCATCTTTTTACTAAATATATCACTCTCACTTTAAAGAAAACTATATCGCCTTTTTCTTTTTTTCTTTTTTTTTTGAAATTTTAACGTTTATAAACAAAATTAAATCTAAAAAACAGTCGGTGTTTGTTGAAAAATAATAACTAGACATTTTGTCCCTTTTTAAAGTAATTACTTTTGAACTCTAATTTCATAATTTATTCTACTAGCAAAACGTAGTTATTAGCGAAAATCGCTCTCTCTTTGACTTCAAATCATATTCTCAACTCAAAAAATTAATGAAAACCAGAAAATAGTTTAAAATAAATCGTATACGAATCGCATCGAACGAACTTTTAGCGAAATCTATCCTCGCCTCTCAGAGTTCAGCTGGCTCAACGGTTAGCGTCACCGCTTCGGAACCAGGAGGTCGCGAGTTCTATCCCGGGTTGTGTTCGTGTTCTGTTTTTGCTGTAATTTGCAATGAGTTTGACACGGCAAACTTGCTGCAAGTTCGTTTCATGGTGACTTCGGAGCTTTCGTTAACTTGCTGCAAGCTTACTGCAAGCTTGCACACTTGTCATGACAAATTTGTGGCAAACTTGCACTCTTGTCATGACAAATTTGTGGCAAGCTTGCTGCAAACTAAAATTGTGCTATCTGGGATCATAATGAATCCGAGAAAAAAATATATTCTTTTCAAGATATTGTAAAAATTATAAAAATGAATTACAAATGAAACACTATAAAGTAGAGAATAAAGAAATAAAATAATAATAATAATAGTGCAATAATATAAAATTGTGTTTTTAAAACCTATTTTTTTATTTAATTTACTTTTGAAAACTAATTTATCAGTGCATTCTCCTCAAAACAGAATGTTGCATTGGCGAGAAAACAAGAGTTAAACTTGGTATTCTAAAGTTCGTTTTCTAACTTAATAGTTTTTACTACTCCCTGTCATAAGATTGAAAATGAAAGCTACCTAATTGCTGCCTAATACGAGCACTCGTAAAATAGTATATTCTCAGAGAAGAGGCTGCTAATACAGCAAATAAAATAATATCGAGAGCATTAGACAACAAGGTCGTTCTGTGTAAACATCGTAATGGTGTCCTAGTCGCCAATCACTTTAGCATCATTAGTCTTCGAAACGAATAGAATGAATCAACGTTCCGGACTCTCACCACAACCCTCACCTTCAATTTATGAGATTAGAAGAATTTACCACTTTTTAATTATATCCACTTCGATTAATTATATTTTCTTATGCTGATATTATGAATTTTTATAAATAATTAAAGCGAATGTGTCTGTATTTCTACAGGATGAAAATGTAATATGAAGTTAATTGTTTTTCACCTTTTCGAGAAATCTTTCGAAAATATTATTAAATTGTAATTTTAATGTAATATTTTATTTAGAAGGATAATTATAATACATTTTATTTGATAATAAATGCTTAATTAAACTGTTTTATTATGAAGGCATATTCATATTTTAATTTCTTATAAATATCTTTAACAGGCGTATTGTGAAGAAATGCGTTTGCTGAAATTTGTATCTGAGATAATATGAGGAGATGTTTTTTTCTAGGAAGTAGTCTTTTCATCGGCACTCGCTTTATATTCAGATTTTCACTGATACATTAATTAAACTGGTCGCTGATTCCTTAAATGCATCAAGTTTCCTTCTACATTATTTTTTTTTACTTTCTCGTATACAAAGAGAAAATATTGAATCGTCAAAAAATTCGATTTCGATATTTTGACGAATCTCCATGTTTTCGACCTCCCCGAGTCCGAAAAACACAATTTTGGAATTAGGTCTGTCTGTGTATCTGTCTATGTGTGAACACGATAACTCGGAAACAATTCGAGCTACGGGGATGGAATTTGGTATGTGATCTTGACACATAATTTGCAGGTTTCTATCAAATTTTGGACAAAGTCTGTCCACGGTAAGTTTGTCTGTCCGCTTTCATGTGAACACTATAACTCAAAAACTTGAATAGCTAGTTGGATAAAATTTGGTACACAGTTTTATCATCAGGAATGTTGGTCCGTATCAAATTTTTGATATTAAAGAAGTTGCTAAACTTTAATTTGCTTTTTCTTAATTTAAAGTCCATTTTATAAAAAAGTTAATTATGCCGTTCTGAAAATAAATAAATAAGCTAAAAAAAAATTCAATTACTTGTTCTTCGTTAAAATTATATCTCCACCATAGTGCGGTAAACGACGTCCAGACGGTCCAAATTCGGCGACTCCGTCCTAATCATTTCAATGATGTGAATTTCAGAGTCGTGCAATTTTTTCCTTAATTTTAACAAATTTCAGAATATATTTATATTTTGCAAAAAAAGCAGAAAATATTTTTTTAACTATTCAGTTGAAAATTATTAATGTTTTAGGTCAGTTGAACAATATTGAGCAAATAACTTTTAAGTATAACGTATAACCTTTTCAGTTCTTCATGTTCAAATTTTATTATTTTTCGAATTTACTTGAAAAATGTGAAATATATTCTCATATGTAAAATATTTTTACATATGAGAATCATATGTAAAAATATATTGAAAAATAATTTTTCTCATCCCTAGCCTTTGTAAAATATGAAAAAGCTTACTTTTTAAAGCGATTTTTTCCCTACAAAATAACACATGCAATGCTCATTATGAATTGTTATATTGTTTAAAAATAACTCAAAGTAGAATTTTTATCAAAATAAAATTATTTTAAATTCAATAGCATACCTAATGTTTATCAGGATGAGCAGATATCCATAGGATATTCTTTAATTTGTAAGAACATTATATGAAACACCGGAAAACAAAAAATTATATACTAATGTATGTTATCCTGAATTCAATTGAGAATTTTCTGAAACAGTTCCATACATTATAAGTTGTGAAATTTATTATATGCAATTAATTGTTGCTTCGATGGGAGCTCTTCAAATAAATCATTCATTCAAATACATCACCAGGAAAGACTGACGCCGAATGTGGCCGCGAAAGCTGAATATGCAGCGCCATCATGCAGCGACGATTAGCTAAACGCCTCCTGTGAACACCACCGACACGTTTTCAGCTCTCAGCCGAATTCGGCGTAGCCGACTTATGTCAAAAACAAATAAATATTTTAAAGCAAATATTTACATTTAATTAGTTTTCCCCTTATTCCCCCACTCTTTGATTACATGTAATTTATATTTTAACCCGTTGAGAGGCTGTTCAACCTTCTTTAAGATTTAAAAGAAAACAAACACTTGCTCTAGTTATTTTACTGCATAAATTATTTTAATAGATAATTGGAAAGTGTCCTATATTTTTTAATAAATTACAGAACCATTGAAAATTAATTAGAATATTTTATAAATGAGTTTAAATTCATGACTTTATTGATGATGAAATTCGTTTTCATTTGTAGTGCAAGGAAATAATTCGCAGAATTAATTTTAGACGCAAAATCAATTATTCAGATTCAATGAATATATTCAAATCAAAATCAGTCTTCAAAAAGTCAATCCTAATTCAGTCGCATTTGGTTTTGTTTGAATACTGTTATAAATTTATATAGGTTTCTTTTTATATTTTAACCGCATTTTATACTAATTAATATTAACCAGTATCTTAAAATTAATACTGGAACGAAGGAAATAATTTATATACTTCACAACATAGTAAAATAAAAATTTATAAAATAAAATTATTTTTTCAAAGGCACGCATATATTTAAAAAAATGCCGTGCTTGAATTTATTTTGAGCGGGACATCTGAAATAAGCATATTCTTTTTTCTGTCTGTGTGTGTGTGTGTAAGCATGCGAAATTTCACAAATCATGCAAAATCAGGTGTTCTTAGTTTTTCACTCTTTCTTGTGCGACAGAAATCGCATTGTGTTCTCGGAATGTCCGAGGGTCCCTCTTCAAATTTATCGCTCCCTGATACTTTTGAAAACCTGTATATTGTGTTTGGTACATAGCTTCTTTTTTTTACGATTATACTTTTAAATAACATAACCAGCCTATAAACATCCCACTACAGAAATTCCCATATGCCAGAACGTAATGAAATTTATACAGGACCACCTTCAAAAGGTCCTTACCATATGCAGAAAACGCATTCAAATATTTACTTCACATGAAAACTTAAGAGCGATCAAACATAAATGAAGGCGTACCTGACCTTCTGAGCGTAAAGAAACTTTTACGGGACCAACGTTATAACATTTCCTACCTTATGTAAAAGTAAACAGATTCGAATATATACTTTATAGCAAAAGTTAAACGCGAACATACACACGAGATCCAACAAAAGTACATGTAGAAGAGCAACGGGGCCGTCCACAAATGATGTCACGCTTGGAGGGGGGAGGGGGTTCGTGAAATTGTGACAAGGGAGGGGAGGGATAACAAGAAGTGTGACATCACCCATTTTGGTTAAAATAAAAACATTTAAAATCAGCAGATTAAATTTTGAAGATATTTTAAAATTGCCAAACTGTGACGGTATTTTTTAATCGGGGTTAAAACAACTTTCATGTGATTTTTTCTCACTTATATTCCTTTCTTTTTGAAAAAGGCATTCAGGGTAGATTCTGAGAATATGGTAGCAGCAGAAATTCTTCACCATTAGAAGAAAACCTCCCCCTGTCACACCCTTGAAATGTCCAACAAAAGATACGTCGCCCCACCTGGGTGAGTGGTAGAACTGGCAGTGGCACAAACAGGTTGATCTTATTGAGGCGCTTTTTTTTAAAAAAATTCAATCAGTTTAAGAGTAGTTTGTGTTCATAAAGTAAAGATAAGATTTAAAGCAAAATATATACAATTCCATTTCAAATTCCAAAATACTACTGTTTACAATTGCTCTTTTATATTAATATTTTATTACTATTGTATATTAATTAGATTTTTTGTTGTAAACTTTAATCTTATTTCATACAAAATAAGTACACATATAATCATCATTATTGTTATGCTCACAAATGTCATTAAAACACATAGTTAAAGTAAAAAAATAAAATTTGAAATATGATCTACAACGTAGTGCTTTGTTTCTGAACTGCAAGTTTATGTTTATGTAATACAGTGTGACATGTGACAAGAGGGAGGTAGGGGTATGGTGAAGTGTGACACTTTGTGAGAAAGTGGGGGGGGGTCAAAAATATTGCAAAAAAGTGTGACATCATTTATGGACAGCCCCAATGATGGCGTGAAAATCTACTCTGCCAAAAAGAGGGCGTTTCGGATTGCGTCATTATTCCTGCTATTTCAGTGCATCTTTCGCCCTCAATATTTAAATAAATAAATATTTATGTAAAATTTCACTTCCATATTTGAAATTAGAATGATTTCTTTTCTATAAATACGGATAGCTTTCACGCGCTTTTAAAAAATGCTGAGTTCCCCATGTTAGACATTCAAATCAATTGGTATAAAGGCAAATAAAACTACTAGCTTCATTCTTTATTGTTTTCAAATGTCTTTCTTCCTATTTTAAGGCAGTTATGGCCATATGTATTTAGAGCAATAATTCTGAATTAGTTCATATTTATACATAAATGTTTTGTTTATTTCTGATTTCATAATCGTAATTAACTCATTAATATTTTCGTACTGAATTAATGGAACTCTATGCATAGAATTTATAGAAGAATTCGGTAATTCGATGCTCTTAATCCTCTTCAAATTCATATTGCTTGAAATATAAAAATTTTATTTTGTCGCAGGCTTATTTTTTATAATTTGTTACAGAAAACATAGATGGCAGCACAAACTTTGCCCTCTGACATGGCTGAAAGATTATGACATAAACAAGGGATTAGATGGTGCTAATCTTATATAGATGGAAAGAATTCAACCGTGACTTTTGAGATAAGTTGACAGTGTTGAAGGGTTATCATCATTTTTTTCATTGAAATCCGGACACGGCGGGGGAGGGTTGAATGGTATTAACATATTAATAAATTATATAATTAATAATATGCTATTTATTATATATTAATAATTAATTAATTATGTAATTAATTGTTAGTTATTAATATATAATTAATTAGGGGGTCAAATACAGCATAAAAATTACATTAATTCCTACCAACGGCCCTTTTTCATAACACTAGCACAGAATTTGAGGAAGTGAAAAAGTTAAGACTTCAGAATGCGAAGAAGATACAATTTTTATTTAAACTTAGTAAAGCAAAATTACAGTAATTAAATATATAGAATAAACTGCATTTTTTAGTTTTTTTTACTTAGTTTTAATGTTTAGTTTGATCTTTAAGCATTTTATTTTTAAACATTTTAAATAAAAATTTTCATATTTAAATAAGGAAATGCGTTTCCTTGCTTGATGAATTTCTACAAGGCATAATTATAGAGAACTATTAGATATGTTATCACAGAAATTATGGCCTAGGCCAGTGGTAGACAATCTTTCAAGCCTCGTGGGAAAATTGAAATTCGCTGGCGTAAATTCGGACGCCAGTCTGAACATGAACATGAAACCCGAACGTATGGTAACCCTATAGTGTTGCCACCCTAATTTAAACAGTTTGGGAAGGGAAACGAAATTTTTTTACACTCTCGTTTGATATATCGACAGTTGGACGAGGTGCTACCCTGGTCAAGGTACAGAACCTTCCCTAATATGTTAATGAGAAATATACGAAATACCTAACACATTTTATTTATATGTGTTTGCATAATAAGCAGATTGTGTAAATTGTGTTAATCGATCACGATAAACACAATTCACTGATACAATCAGCGTTCTATTCTTATTCTCCACTATAGGAGAAACTAGGGATACTTGACCCTACTTATACATATTCTTATATTTCTCGAATATTTCAATAGTTAGCATCATAAAAAAATCTGATTTTAAGTATGAGACATATACTCAGTTCGTGTAATCGTAAAATAAACAATGGCGGAACGCTCCAGCCTGGGTGACAAAAATCATGCTGTTTTAAGGACGTTTTCACAATTCTTTTCTTATTTATTTCTCGTGAAAAAAGCAGTGCCGGAACGGCGTTCCGGCTCAACTACATCCTTGCATATACTTGTGACAAATTGATGTCTCATTTAATCATTAAATAAATATATTTCATAAAATTACGTAGGGTCAAGTATCCTTAACCGCAGGAATACTTAGCCCTACATGTAAAGAGTTCTTAAATTCTTTTGACAATTTGTATGTACACGAAATTCATATATTAGGGTAAAACTACTGAATTGAAAATGTCTTCGTTATCAAAAAATAGTCCTGAAACTAATATTAAAAATCAAATAATGTAACAACTATAAAACGCAGTTGTTATTAATAAAATCTAGGTAATAAATTAAATTAATCTAGTCATTAAATTAAATCCATTTATTAAATTAAATTAGTTCAGAAATTAAGAAACAATTAAAATATTTATTTAATTAAATGATAAAAATTCCAGCAATGGAACTGGGAATACTAGCGACGTTATAGCGCGTTAAAGAATTACCGGTTTTGGAAAATTAGGAAAGAACAGAATAGAATCAAAATAAAGAACTAAAAAAATGTTGTACAAAAAAAAAGAAATTGAGACGCTTAGTAGACTTACTCGGTTCTCCTAATATTTAAAGAAAAATAAAAGCAAAAGAATAAAAATATATTTTATGAAAAAACTTAAATCAACAAAGAAAGACAAACTGAACAGAAATGGCGAAACTTTAAATAAAAATAAACGATGACAAATAGCTCGAGAAAAAGATTCTTATTAAAATAATAAATAAATAAAAAACGTTATTTAAAAAATTCTTACTAAAACAATCATTTGCATTATTTAAAATTATCACATTGAAAAAAAATTTTACTCATTAAATAATTACTTGCAAGCCATTTTAAAATTATTATTCTCTATACTTGAGTTGCCATATTCGTGACGAGCTACAGAAAATTTTTCTCAGCCCTACAGTGTGCTTCGGTCGGCAACGACATCGAAGCTGCAGTAACTTTTTGGTAGTGTCAAGTATCCCTAGTTTGACATTTTCTAAATAATCTAAAAATTAAACCACTTAGAATTAAAAGATAATTTATGATCGTGTATCAAATTTTAGATAAATGTATGCTTAAAACTCAGAATTTTTTAAATTCATCACATATTTAATAATAAACTTCCAATCCAAAGAGCAATGAAAAAGTGAAAATTTACTTATGGGCCTCCAAACCATATTAACCTACCCACCATTACGATGGCTTCTCAGATTGGAATGGAAATCCGCTCCAATAGACTAAATGACCAAAGGTCAAATAGAGATATCACACACAAATTACCAATTATTTCACAATCTGTGAGCGTCACGGAGAGTCAAGTATCCCTAGTTTCTCCTACATGCATTTATTTTTTCTCACTTTGACTACTTTTATTCAAACTGATATTTTCACAAGCTACAGGTGATATATCTTAATGGAGAGTGTCTGAAATACTTATCATATTTCATTCTTCCGATTTTATATAATGTGACGATTTATAAATTAATCTCAAGCACAGTTATTGCTCATTCAGTCTGATACGATAACATTAACAATATCGTTTTGCTCATGCATTGGATCTTTCCCAATACTTCATTTCTTTATTTGAATGTCTCAAAAATCGTTTGATGATATTCAATAATTTCTAAGAAACCTTTGTCAGCAAGCTAAAAGAAAGTTATTATTCCGTATTTTCTTTGTAGAAATATTCGGTACGATAAAATGATGCTGTACTTCTTCATTAAATTCATTACAAAAACATTAATCGTATTTAAAAATCATGCTTTAAACCCATATTTCCAATTTAAATACAAAATTAAGATTATTTAATTAGCACAATAAATACTAGAAAATCATGCTGAGTAACGAAATGAATGTCCGTACATGTGTACAAATAATAAACGATAATGTGTGTGTCTGTGTGTGTATCAGTGTTTTACAGGCCAGACCGCTGGACCTAGAGCTGCGAAATTTGGTTCAAGAATACTTTGGAAGGTGAAAATATACACCTAGGAGAGATTTGTTCTAAATGTTAATTAGATTTATAATTAACTAATAATTTAAAAAATACGATTTTAGGGATAATTTTCGAAAATATTATAGCGCAAAAATTATTTTCACACTGCCTTAAAATTCAAAAAGTGAATTTTCAATTATATTAATTCTATAATGTAATTGTCGTCCTGTTTTGTCCTAATTTTAACACATTTTAAAAATATTTTCATGTATAATATACAATAATACTATTCATTGCTGGAATTAAGTTCAAATCGTTTCAAATTTATATATATATATATATATTATTGAGTGTTTTCTCCCTGAAAGATAAGAAATGAAGATTCTTCTCATTCTATCTCCTAGACGACTCAGTTAATTCCAATTTTCACGGATGAGGGCGCTGCTATCGTTTATCACACACGTGCATAAATCCTCTGTATGTCCTCCTCCTTAGTTATATACACAAGTCAAGAATAATACTTACCCTGAGTCGTCTCCACAATGATACATTTTTGGCAAAAATGGAGATATGGCGAAAAGTATTGTAACATTGACGTTTTCATATCACATCCGTAACAAATGGTTATAACACTAATTTTAATTTACCAGCCGAAAAATGAAAATTCCGGGCTTTATATTAAAGAAATCAGCTTCAAACAACTTACGACATTTAAAAAATATCTTAAAAATTATATATAGAAACTTTTTCAATATTAAAAGTGGTAACACTTCTTTTACAAATTTCTGAATCTTAAAACCTAACTATGCAAAACATGATATCTCATTTTGACGTGAACTTTATTTATTCCCGTTTGTAAAGTAACCTAAATACTTAATTCTTTTCAAATATAAATACAAAGTGTAAAAACAATCCGTAGACATTTCTAGAAACCATAAAATATAAGCCGATTTTAAAGTGCGGCAAATCACGCACATTGTTTGGTTTTTTTCTTGGAATAGAAAAATAATTTGGTGCCTTCAAGCGGCACTATAAGGAACAACTACCCAGAAGAAATGTAAATTACCACTGTGATTAATAAACCTGCACTACCCTACAATTTAATTTTCGATTACTTTAGTTGCTTTCCAAGCAGTTTAACAGGGCTCGGTTCTTGCCCGAGGCTGTGTAATTTTTCAAAATTCTCTTCTAGCCTATAAAAGAGGCTGCCGCATTAGATTGTGCAAATGCTTCAGAATTTGCTTCTGGAAAACATTTCGTCATCATTTTCTACAAACAATACTTTCACTTCATCATGATATTATTACCGCTGATTAAGATTCTACGATACTATGGGCTTTATAAAGGCAGTTGAAAATTCTCGGGAGCATGTTTTTTCTTGTCAAAGCAACATTGACGAAGACTAGGTGATAAAGCAGAAAGGTTACTAAGTTGTGCAACACGTGCCAGAAGATTTAGAATTTCTAGGGCCGGAATAAGGCGCAATTTCAAATACAAAAATATAAAATTTGATGAGGGAAAATTTGTGCATTTTACATATATCACATCTAAATCTGAAGATGTATTTTGAAAACTCAGAAAGATACCTTGAAATTCTACATGAAGGTGTGTCTAATTCAGATGTT
This sequence comes from Araneus ventricosus, assembly GCA_013235015.1. NCBI lineage: Eukaryota > Metazoa > Arthropoda > Arachnida > Araneae > Araneidae > Araneus > Araneus ventricosus. The sequence continues at coordinate 10,964 of BGPR01007461.1, forward strand.
TTTGAATTAGAAATTGATAATTCCATAAATATTGTAAAGATAGGATCTGAAACGGAAATACTTGTAAGGGGAGTCAGTACAAAGAACGAAAGAAGTCCATTATTGTTTTCTAGAAAAAGGAATTATACTTCTTAGCTTACACGCCATAGAAAAATAAAAATCTGTTTTTCAATACAGGTTATTTTTATTTTACAACTATGTCGTACGCAGTTGGGAGATGAACAATTCAATGATTAGATATGTTTTGATAGTTAATATGTAAGTGAACCTGAAGATTATTGTACGATTCCAAAAATTCCTTTGCCATTTTCCAAAATATGCCGAAAAAGGAATGTTGATTATAGCAATGAAGGAGGAGATTAATACCCAAAAGCTTCGTGAGATTTACGATATTGTCCCTAGACCACCGAAAACAAATATGTTGATTTCATACGACAAAAGGAGGGTGGAGTAAGATGAGAAATTATTAAAGCCTCATCTTGAGGCTATAGGATACTTGTAGACTGTAGGTAGTAAATATTTTATACTTTGTTTTCCGCTGTTTGGGTTTGGCTAGATTGTTTGTAATTAAGTTAGTGAATTTAATTGGGTAGATGCGCCATGATTTAGACATGAAAGGTGCATATATCTATGGGAAGTGAAACGAATTATTTTCGAAAACCAGATGGTTTGTAATAATGGGTAGAGACAAACATGTGTTAGAATAGAAGTGAACTTTATAAGGATTACATCAGTTTGGCAGAGTCTTTTTTTGCAAAATTTCATGAAGATATTGTGAGGTCTTGGCCTAGTGTTACCGGGGTCTGATCAAAGATCAACAGACTTTAAAAAGTCACAGAATTCCAGCATTTTAATTTTAATAAGAATCTTGAATAAATTGCTATTTTACAATCTTATATACATGTGGTATATACAATTCAAGAACGAAGATAAACAAGTCCCGGATAAAGATCGCGGGAGTCAATAGCAAGCGTAACTTGACTTCGTCGAATTTACTAACGGTGAGTATACTCGGAGATGCAACTTTATCGTAAAATTCATGGAACTAGGAGAATTCAGCAGTCTATAGAATCTCAGGGTGAGTTATGGAAAATACCGAGGGTCGGTATATGACATCGAGGCTGTAAGAACGCTCGATAGAATGCAGCAATTTACCACAGGGACGCTTCTAGCCAGGCTTTGGCTAATAAATACTCAAGATCAGTAGGGAAGATACCGAGGGTCGGTATATGACATCGAGGCTGTAAGAACGCTTGATAGAATGCAACAGTCCTCCAAAGGGACTATTCCCTTTGGAGGACTGTTGCATTCTATCAAGCGTTCTTACAGAGTTAACTCTCTGCGTGTTTACATTTCATCTCATCACCCTCTTCTCTCCTCTTTTCCTCCCTTCTTAAATACCTTACCTTCAGAGGCCAGGGGAGTGCCTGATGAATTATTTCTCGGCGATTCGTCCTCTATATGTACAAATCATCCAACCGCAGTCGTGTGCCTTCCTCCGTGGTGTTGATTGGATGCGGTCAACTCTTGACCGGAGGTCTTTGTCGTCCTGGACCCCACTTTGTGTCCCTGGACCCCTTTAGGCTTGCGTAAGGCCGGGCAAATTTATTACCCACTTCGTCCCTCTTGCGTTTCTCCGGAGACTTCGCTGTGTGGTCATCTCTGTCGTGGGAAAGAGGTAGGGGAGATGTCACAATATGTTTAGCTTAGGATTTTAGAAATTTTTAAGATGTAATGATGTATACCTTTTAAATAACAAAATAAACTACGGCTTGCCTATGGTTATTATCTAGAAGTCTCATAAGAAAATGAAATACATTTAAATCAACAATAATAAACTGCCAGTTAATTCAGATTTAACCCAAGAGGGCGTTTAATTTTCAATAACACTCTTTAACGGTTTTTAATATTAAATTTAAAGTCTTTGTCTTCAAGATACCTCTTCATATTATGTTTGCAATTACTTATCATTCAAAAGCGACAACAACCTCTCAAAAAATTTAGCAGTATTATTTTGACGTAGTTGATGTAAATATCATCATTAATACTTCCAAGGTTAAATGAAAATATCAATAATTATTGCAAGTAATGCTTAATTAGTTTAAGACAGGTTGCTTTGTCATCCTTGTAAAGCAGTTTCCCTTCAATAAAATCAAATTTGCATATAATTTGCTTTTGTATAAGCGGAGCAAGAGAACAGAAATCTGTTTTGTCATCGTATCTTCTAAAGCGTTTGATCAAGGTAAAGTGCTGCTTCTCTATTAGTGTTTTCTTTATTTATATATATTGTGAAATTATTTTGTAAGTCTTCTGACTGTTGTTCTAACATCTTAAAGCCAAAATTTCTGAAAACAGTATTTTATATGTTGTTTTAAATTTAAACAATGAACTACGTTCATAAAGATGAAAGTAAATATTTTAGTATAATTTATTAAAAAAAAATTCCCGAGACAACATGGTAATGGATAGAACGACAATTAATACTAATAAGAGAATTCAGTGTTTAGCACAAATATTTCAATATCATTGTGTTCTTTAGATGGGGAAGGTCATATAACTATGTTTTATTCTTTGCTCTGCTAAAACTGAAATAAGCAATTAAAGTAAAAACGCTTTATATATGCACAACAAATTATAAATAGTCATATTAAAGCTTAATTTCATGGAGTTAGTACCATGAAACTGCCAACGAGAAAAAGTGAATTATTACGCATTCATATTTTTAATAATAAATTGTAATATTAGAAAAAGATTTTCCTTCTTTAAAGATAGGAAAAAATTCAGAATGTATTTTGCTTTTCCTAAAGAGCAATAACGAAACATTTTTACATCATTCTTTAATGAAAAACTTATTTCCGTTTGCAAAAGATATCCTCTTTATTGTTTAATTGTCAACTACAAATAAATATAAAAGCTTTCGTGCCTTTTCTCAGAAAGTAATTTAATCGTTTTCTTTATCGTTATGGTACAAATATTCGTCAACAAAATCATTTTCATCATTAATAGAATAAAATTTTACACTAAAATTTTTTTGAAAATTGCACTTTTTAGGTTTAACAGTACATAAGACATGAATTTAGTGATTTTTAATTTTATGACTTAATGAATTTTAATATTTTTGACTTAGTGAGGTCTGTTTGTAATTTTATTTAAGAATATTTTGTCAATAACTCATTCGCTGAAAATAAAGATAAATTCATGTAGGAATGGGGGGTTAAAGACTCGGCGGTATGAAAACTAAAATGAAAAGGCTCTGTGTTAAACAAACACAATTTAATGAGAACACAATTATATTTAGAAAGAAAATATTTACAGTTTAGAGAAAAGTTAAGTTAGAGGGAATCATGGTATTTAAAGTTAGCAATTGCTACTAAGACTAAAACTAAAGATATTAGTGACAGAGGGTTACAAGCCGTTAGGCTTAAGAAAAGCAAGTTCAAAGGCATCTGCATAACCAGACACAACCACGCACGTCTTCTTCGGATCTCGCTCCCGGCAGCGACGCAGGTCTTGCTCCCTCGACTGTGCAGGAAGATATGATAGTCCCCGTTTGTTCTGGAATGTGCTGCGTACGCATTTTTCTTCAACGGCGTTTGGGCCGTTATGTGCTGACATCTGGGTATGCGGGTTTAAATTAAATTCGCAGAGGAGATAAAATAGGAAGTAAATTCTCCTCTACATTCATTATGTTTAGTTAACATTTTGAAGATCATTCTTTCAATCTTTACATTCTGTTTTTAAATAGAGTGAAACTAAAGCCTAAATACAATCAAAACTGAATCAAACTGAATTCATGCAGCTTTTTGAAAGCTATAAATTATATGCAGATACAGCCAATTGTTATTGTTGACTAATACCATTTCGTCTAGCGCAGGCGGCGGCAACTTGAGGCTCTTTTTAAGTTAGTAAATAATACGCGTGTAATAAAACCCTTATGCAGTTCTGATCGACATATTTTTTGCGAAGAAACTTATCCAACCATAAATTTTATTAAAAATCAATTAGGAAATCAGCTAAACAGTGTGAATTTTCCATCTTCAATGAAAAGGACAGTAACGTCACATTTACCGAATGTTGACAAACTTTCTCGAGAAATTCAACAACAGAAATCTCATTGAAAACAAACAAATAAAACGAAACCAAACACCAGCATTCTTCCTTCCGACTGATAAACATTAGCCTCGCGATGTCTTATATCTTTCCGACGCAAGGTATTAAAATTTTTGAAATATATTGAAAAAACATCATTAATGGGTTTACTTTATTGCCTAGACATAGAATCTACAAAAAAAATTACCTCATTCTGGGGGATGGAGTCGTACCCCTTTGCGGACACAGCCCTCCCCATATGAGAACACGTTCTGGGAAGCCATCTTAATTAATTTTTCTAACTTTGTTTTCCTCTTTTAACCTCATTTTAAAATAAAACACTAGTTGCATCATCTTCACTTCCCCCTCTTTTCTGTACTGTGCATTATCATGCAACAGCATTACTCTGAAAACAAAGGCAGTTCCTGTTAGTACATCACAGCATCCTGCAGTGTTCATGACATCATATTACTAACCTCTTCTGAGTTTTAATAGATGTTCCAGCCAAGCAGTCGTCGCTATTCCGGCCCCTGACTGAAGAGAACGGGGAACACCCCCCTCTTTCTAGCGAGATGGACGTCTGATGAACTCTCACTCCCCATGCCTCCGCATAGAGACTGATCGCCAAAATCCAGCAGAACAAATAGTCCAGTTTTTCAAATCTTCATACCGGAGATTAGGAACCCTTCGGGGACCATGCGCCCTAAAACGTACTTTGTTGTCCGGTTGTCCAGCCATCTTGATACGCTCAAAAAATAATGTTGAATCTTACACAAGATCATAAATCAATATTCAAGAATATTGGAGAAAAATGGTCGAATGAATTTGCTAACATTGTAAACCTCAAGAACTCAAAAAAATTTCCCATCTCTGAAGCCAGCAATTTTGGGATTTTAAATTTAGATTTATTCCGAAATGAAAGCGATATTATATAATGCTGCCATCTACATTCGGAAAGGAGAACTATTCGCTACCTTTTCCTTCAATTTTCCGGGTTTCAAAGTGAAAAGGGATTTTTTATAGAATTTTTTAAAAAATTGGTTGTTTTCTTTTGTGACCAGCGCGACGGAAATGGACGACTAGACCACTGGTGAACATTCTGCAAACATTTTCATGTTGAAATTAAATTGGTTGCCACTAAAACATAAATGAAATCACAACTGGAATGTATTCATCAATTTTTCACAAGTTATAAACTAAGAGCACATATAACTATTTAGAATTCCAGAGCCTGTTAAATTCTGTGAAATTTTTTTGATTAATTGTCCGAAACTCTCTGTACTAGAAAAAAATGCATTTAAAAATCTGATTTCTAATGTCTTTTTCTTAAATTAGAATAATCTCTTAGTTATCTGATACATACGCATTAAAATATCTTATATATCTAGAAAAATTTTTGTAAACGCTTTCTTTTTAATTTCACTTGCTTCATGTATGTAAAGATGAAATTTTGAAATCAATTTTTCATTCACTTCTTGATATATAGAGTTCCAAAATTTAAAAAATTAACATTTTAATATTTTCAGTGCATAATTATAAGTTGATGAATTAATTTTTATTGAATTTTGATTCCACATGTTAGGTGCCATATGGTATTTAATTTGAAAAAAAATTAACATTCCATATTATATTAAGAAAATAATCCAAGTAGAAAATAATAAAAATAAAACGTTTCTGAATGCACGCATCTATTTATGTATATTGAAAAGTTGAAACAATTTTTTTATTGAAAATATCGACATAAAACAAAATCGTTAAGTGCATAAAGCAAAACTATAAGAAAGTTAAGTCCCAATGCAGGACATAAGAAAGAAAATCCCTAAAGATTTATCAGCAATTAAAATATATTATTTATAAGCGTGACTAACATTTTAAGTTGCATAGATTATTTCTAGCAGCGCCACTCATTTTTAAGATATTTTTTATGTCCATATTTTGGACTAAAAAATTATTTTTCACTTTTCAGTACAGTAATAAAAACTTTTCTTTTCAGATTTTTTTATTTCTAGTATTCCTTAATAGCTTCATTAGAGTGACTGATATTAGAATGATTTCAGAGAATATTATAATACAGAGTCTCCATAAATTATTGTCGGGTTCTCTTACTTCATTCATTATACTAACCTCTAAATATTACCTATTTATAAAGTACAACTGACAAAGCATATTTAACTCCTTACTTCTCAATTCCGTCAAAATCACCGGGTGTGATTTCGCCTTCTATTTCTCCTGACCGTGATATTTCCGCGCTGGAGTGTTCAGAAGTAACCCACCAAAAAGATTAAAAACAATCCTTTTCTTGTACCTGGAAACATCTTTATTTCTTATTTTACATACCAGATGGCAGCACGAGACTTTTTATAATGTTATTTGAGATAGTTGGTTTATTTTAAACTAGACGCTATACGCGAAAAATTATTGATATTTATTTGTATTATGCGTAAGTTTCATAAAATTATCTTTTAATGTTTGCAATACATTTTTTTTCCTACTTACTGGAAAACCAATATTCAGTCACAATAACCCTGATTGTTGCTTTTTCTCAAAAATTAATTTGAAAAAATTTCAAGCGGAAAAAAAATTCCAAAAATAATAATGATAAAAAATAAAAATAATAAAATTAAATGAATACATATAATGTTCATCCACTTATTTTTACACAATTTTCTTGAATAAAAAAATACACTTTTTAAAATGTTTTCTTGAAAATTATACGGTCATTAAGGGGTTAATAACACAGATAAAGATAAGTTATCGCGAGACATGTAACCCATTGACAGTTGGGGCGAAATGAAGTTCAGTCGCAATGTGCTATGCGCCACGAAAGGCTGTAACAACTTTTATTCTAAAGGCTTTCTGATAGCTGCCACTTCTTGGAAGTTTTGTTGCTCTTATTTCGTCCAAGATATTTAAATACTTAACTGCTCTTGTATAAATAACTAGCTAAAAGCCCGGCGTTGCTCGGGATCCATATTTTTTCATATACCGGCCTCCTGTTTTTTTTTTTCGCTAAAAATATTGTCACCAACTTTCCCCAACAAACGTAAATCTTCTTTGAATCTTTTCTTGTTGAATTAAAACTTTCAAATATAGCCTTTTTATCACCTTATATAACAGTATGGTTTGAATGAAAACGCGAGAAAATTTTAAAAAGAACATTTATTTTAAACAATATGTAGTTAAATAACTAATGCAGTTTTACAATGTACAAATATACTTATACTGTATAACTTGGATACTGCGGAGCTTCTAAATAAAATGTTTTATAAATCAGATAAAGAAAGTCAAAATCGCTCGAGAACAATTCTCATTCGAAAGAATTTCGCTGAAGAGGAATGCTGGAACAAAAAGAATACCTTTAACCTCAGTTAGGGGAACAAAACCTAAATATAAAAACTCTCTATTAATACTATAAATAAAGTCAAACTGAAACTGGAATCGCGTAGTAACTAAACTAACGTCATTGGATATTTGAGTGCATATTAAAAGCTACGAAATAACAGCGGTGGTAGGAAGTCTACCTTGACCAAAAAAAGCAATATTTTCTTAGATTTAACAGTGGTAAAAATACGTGAATAAAGAAACAATATATTAGTTTGAATTTTATTTTATAACAATAAAAGCATTGTTCCAATTTGAGTTTAAAATGAATTTTGAAACGTTAATTACAGTTAGAGAAAAAATTGTACAACAATTAAATTTGTATCATTAAAACGATCATTTTGTACTCTTTAAGGTGATGTAAAAATTAATTTCATTCCATAAGTTATTTCAGAAGTTATTGGTGAAAAACGTCTAAAAATAGCTTAATTTTCGTTATTTAATTAAATAAATAAAAATCTAATTCGAATTTTTTAAAAAAATAATGGCGTTAGCTCCCTCTTGTGATAATCCATTACTGCGCCAAATTTGGTCGTCGTAAGTCCAAAGGTGTGGACGTGCATAAAGAACAAACACACACATACTTTCCTCTTTTATATATACAGGGTTCCCAATTATCCATTACACCCCTTTTAACTTCTAAACGGTGACAGCTTAGGCCATAAAGTTGGTGTCTAGGTATAGTAAAAAGGCTATGCGCTACTCGATTAGACAAATTACAACGCCATCTATCCTCAAATTTTGGAAGTAGCTGTTCTATCTCGTAAACGGTGAAAGATACGAGAAAAAAGTCAATTAGAAAGTTGTAGAGCATTCTCGATTTAGTACGAAAAGATACCTTGCGCACATTAATACTCAAAACAGGGCGCTTAAAATGAACACCTATTTACTCTCGATTTCCAAAACAGCGACATCTCGAAAGGGGTTTAAAAATGAAAAAGCAATTAGATATCACAATATACCTTTATTTTCGGTGTTCAAAGTGCTCTACGTCATCTACAATACAGATTTAAGCCCTTGTTTGAATTTCACTTTGCACACGTTTTAGCAAGTAGTCAGTGTGCTAGCACAATTAACAGCAATACGTCATCGAAAGTCCTGCAATATTAGCGGAAAGGTCCATACACCTGCTGATTGAGTTATTTCTACAGGAAAAAGTATAAATGGGGCCATTTTGTGTCCGAAAAATAACATTTTCTCCTTTCGTCCATGGAAAATTTGTTCGCATTTTGTTCGCAAAATGCGAACAAACAAATGTGCATTCTAAGCGTTCTGTTCTTCGTATTATTGTGTACAAGGTATCTTTTCGTACTAAATCGAGAGCGCTCTACAACTTTTTAATTTACTTTGTTTTCGTATCTTTCACCGTTTACGAGGTAGGACCGCTAATTCCAAAATTTGCCGATAGATGGCGTTGTAAGTTGTCTCATCTAGTAGCGCATAGCCTTTTTACTATACCTAGACACCAACTTTATGGCCCAAGCTGTCACCTTTTAGAAGTTAAGGGGGGGTGTAACGGATACAAGTGGGGAACCCTGTATAGATGCGTGCTATTAAGTAACCTTAATCTAGACATCGAGGATGAACTCACTCCATCCAAGTTTCGATGGGTTGTACTTTATGAATATGTAATAATATTTATGTTCATGGTCTTTATTCAGAAGTGATGAAGTAAGGAAATCTCGACAATAATTTTTGGACATCCTTTATCATATTTTCTGTAGTAAATGAGAAAGTGTTTATATTTATCTTTCAAGGCCAGTATTATATTTTAATATTTTATACGACACTGTCAGTCTTATTAATATATTTGTTTCAGATGAACAGCTCTGCCCGCCTTATTTTGCTCGTGACATTATTTTGCGTATATATTTACGCTTGCACAGCATATCCTTTACCATATGGAAACGCGGACGGCTTTATGGCTAAAATGGCTAAAGGAACTGGACGTACCATTGTTGATGTGGCAGTAGATTCAGTTTCTGCTATATTTGGTTGATACGTCCGAAATCTACCAGCTGCAGGACATGACCAAAAAGAAGTATCATATTTTCGTCACAGTATCTCGTTAGAAAATGTTCACTATAGTTTTGTTCCTGCTTATATGCAATCCAAGCAAATAAAGTAAAATAAAATTCGTGTTTGTGCATCATTAATTTGGAATCACAACTTATTTTTGTGAAAAATTTACTGCTGCAATAACTGTGTACGCCAGCCTTCAATAAATTCACTTTTTTCTCACACTAGTTTATTAATTCTACTATATACGATTAAATAGGAGATATATACATATGCACAATTACGATTCACTTTCAAGATTACTCATAATTACTAACTCGGAGTTCACCTCGAGAACTCCTACAAAAACGTGCATACTCTGTGCAGAGACCCAATACCATTCATGGCGTCCACCACCACGCTCCCTCGCAACTGTTTCTCCCACTCTTCACTTCATCTCCTTCGGCTGACAGCCGGAACAATTACGTGGAGGTTAGTGGCATAGCAACTGCTATATTTATTTATTGATTTAAATGCAAATTAAGTAAATTAATCGAATCAAGTATTTTGATTTTTCCGTTGCAATTTGGTCGCTGAAATACTTGATAACAGAATGATAGCTTTCTTCAATAGTTAATATTTGTTTAATTTTTCTTTTGCATTAGGTGAAAACCTATAAGTGTTATTTTGAATCTTAAATTTTACAGAAATTCGTAATAAAAAATCAAAGAAAGAAAATTTGGTAACATAACTTGAGAATCTAACTTGTATAACTATGGTTGAACGAGCATAAAAAGAATAATGTAAAATTTTTATGCAAATCGAATTCATCTAGCAGTTCTGTTAATAAGGTGTATTAAAGCAAACGAAAACTATGATAAAATATTTCTGAGTGGAGTATTTCTTGATGTTTTTTTTAAAGCATATTATAATTAGGTAGATATAACGGAATTTTTACATGTTTTTATTTAGCTTGACGTATTTCATACTTGTAAAGATGGATTTTTCAATTACTTATTGATGCGCTAGAGTTATGAAATTCGATACAATTCTGAAAATCCGATGACAACACAATATTTTAATTAATCAATAATTAGACGTAATTATAACATAATTACAAACGGACCTTAATTATCAAACAATCGCTTAACTTTCTTTGGTATTGATTGGATACCGCCATCTGGTTGTGAATTCGACAAAAATGTCTTACAAAAGTAAAAAAAAAAGAGTCTACAAAAGTCTTACAGTGGGTGTATGGTGTAAACAGTCCAACACACAGGATAATGGAAAATGAAAGTTTATTTACAAATATGCAGGAAAACACGTAGCACGGGTACAGGAAACAATAGATCTTGCACAGATTAGCAACGTAAACAAACAACAATTCACAGGTAATAACAGTTCAGCACTTTGATATCTAACAACACAAACAGTCAGCAAATAACTAGTAACGACAATAACTGCACTTTCAATAGCGCTCAGCTCACCAACTTCCTAGCTGGGACTGCGGACGAACTCCAAAGACGTTCGTGCTCCAAGGCGATCCCAGTCGATGAACACACTTTTTATCATCCAAGCACTCTCCTTATATAGTCTCCCGTGGCAGGCCGTGACGTCACATGGAATCTTCAAGTACATGCAAGCATATCTCTTCTGCTAATAGAGGTATCGAGAAGATTCCAGCACCTTTGAGATCCCATATTTTGTCGCCAAAGTCGCCAAGGTCAGGGGTCCAGACGTGGCTGCTGTCGGTCATCTCATATTTACCCCCGTAAAACTCTCTTCCCAACCGTAAGACTCATATTGCTGGGAAGCGACTTTCCATGTTTGTAACAATATATTCCATAATAAATATAATAATAAATTGTAAAATATATTAATGTCTAAAAAGTCAAAAATAATGAAATTAAAAAATCTTTTTTAAAAGCACGCCATTATTTAGTACGAAAACTTATAAATAATTTTTTTATAAAAAATTTGGAAGCCAATTAAAAATCGTAAAAACGTGAACAATATTACAAGTAATGGGATAATGTGATACGAAATGGAATATGGAAAGAAAGAAAATTCTTAAACATTCATTAAAACTTCAAATATATTATGAATGTGATTAAAATTCAATTTAGTAAAGAATTTATGTCACTGCCATTAATTTTTACGATTTTTGATTTGACGTCCAGACCTGCATTTTTTTGTAATGAAAAAACATTAACTACAAAATCATTTCACCCCTATTTTGATGAAATCAGCTCCGCCTCGCCCATGCTCAAAAAGCCGGAGGGATTCCGTTTCTGAGAATGATCAGTATAAAGAGCAACTACGTCGGAAATATGCAAATTAGACTATTATTCTCCCAACAAATTCAACAGTATGATATTTCGTTTGAAAAAGAATTTAAGTACTCCACATAAAAGCTTTATAGGTGAAACCTTTTTATATTAATCATGAATCCGCGTCTATTACTTTGCTAAAATTTCAACAGTTGAGCAATATGAAAACTTGAAAATATCTTTTCACACTTACATAGCTATAAACCCTAAAGAAACCGGCGGGCTATTGAATGCTGATCTCCCATATGGTCTAGTGGTTAGGATACCTGGCTCTCACCCAGGAGGCCCGGGTTCAATTCCCGGTGTGGGAAGTATTATTTTTACTTCTTGTTTTCTCACGCCATCTTTTCATTTTACCAAACCAAATGCAGAACATACTCTACTTTAGTGGAAAACTTATTTCTAATTAAACTATCAAGAATAAAAGTAGCTAAACTGATAACTTTCCTCACTGATAATGATGATCTCATCAAACAGCAACCGGACGCAACCAGTTCATCCGGCTCCGACCCAAATTTCTTTCCTTCACCAAGACATCAGACTGATGGACCTCGACCCTCTAGAGGTTCAATACCAAGGACCCTAAGCAGTCCTCCAACAAGTTTTTAAAAGCAGTGAACTTTTGGGGCCTGTCTTAAAACTGTTTCTGCTTCACGAGTTCTTCTTTTTACCCGTAAATAGCTCATTTTTCATTGATTTTTTATGGTACTAACATGTATTTCGTCCATGTTTAAACACTGTATGTAATCGTTTTTTGGTTCAATAAAGTTTCTAAGCACACCCATCCCACACCCATCCAAACTGCAGACCGGAGATTTTTATCTCTGGAGTCAGAGGTGTGACGTAGTGTAAAATAAAGAGAATGGTGAGAGAGGTGTAGTCCGGAAGACCACGCTTGGTTGAATCCCATTGTTTTCTTGGAGCTACCGCTAGAGTTGTCACTCGCTTGCAGTGAGTTGTACCTTGTGATGGAGGCCAGGTGGGAAACTAGTTATTGTAATAAAAGTGCTAAAATTGTCGTTCATTTTGTCTAACTATTAATTCGCTTATGTCTACTTCCCTACCGGTGATTTTTTATACTAATTTTTTCAAGTCCTCCCTCCCCCAGCCGAGAAAAAAAACATGCACAAAGAATGCTTAACCCCACATACATGTTTTCAATCTGAATTTTTTTCGATTTTTTTGATTTTTGAAAGTGTCTACAGACTTTTCGTTCATTTCTATATATTAAAATACAAAAGTTTTTACTAATTACCTGAGGAAAAACATAAATTCGGAGTTTATTTGCAAATTATTCAGGGGTCAGAAGTTCAGAGGAAATTTAAAAGTCAATTATTTGCAAACGAATGGAGGTAGAAAGTTTTCTGTTGTTGTTGCAAAGAAAGGATGGCTAATGAATCGGAAACTTTTTGTCACGAAATCAGAATTTATTAGTCACATTTTTTACAGTTTGAACCATGAAATGGTGCTGCAGTTGTCGGAGTGATGCGTTAGATAGGATTCAACATTGGTCAGGGTAACAGCTCATATATGTACAATGCGCCGTTCTTTACTCAGAAGCCCATCAGACAAACCAGAAATCACACTTTCTCACAATATTAAGCGATATTTTCATTTTTTAAATTGTATTATACCATCAGAAAAGCAGCCTGTATGTGAAATTCACTTTGCAAAATATACAAAACATAACATTTTTAGTTTTTAAATAAATGCCTAATCATTGTTTGTTTGAAATTTAATTTTAAACTCTGCACTGTAGGTGATATTTCGTTGGAAAACAAAAATATTATTAATCTATGTATAAGTAATGCATTATTTATTTGCTAGTAATTTGTCATACTAAAAAATGCACGTTAAAACATGTTATTATGCGTACAAAAATCTGTCTGCAATATCTCACAGAAATAGAACATTCGTTATAGACAGCAACACGATTAAAAGAAAAAACATGGATACAAAAACAGAATTTTTATAACTCTGAACAAATGGAATTGCCGAGGCATGTCAATCCAAATCAGTAAGTTACTACTCTTCGCATTTCTCGTTACAGAATAAGAAAAAGACGAGAAAAGAAACAGAATATACTCTTTCAAACAGGGGAAATCTTATTTCAGTAAACCGATATAGTATGTTTACTTCTAGTTATTTTTGAAGGCAGAAAAGCGTATTTTGACATGGCAGTATCTAGAGCTTAGAGTTTTGTATTTATTCTATTTGTTATTTATTCATTTGGATGTTTTTATATCGCCTTTACATAAACACGTAGGTGGTTAGGAGCCTACGCTTTTAAGGATTTAAACAAGCCGTAAAATTTGTGATATCTACAAAATTAAGTCCTTTTGTCTGAAGATAACAATGCGCTTGTTCAGTTTTATTTATTTATTATTAAAGAGATTTCTCTATTTTTAGGCACCAAAATGATCTGCAAGACAGATTGATTTTAGTCCCATCCTGTTTCGATTCCAATTTGTTCCTTTTAGGTTACGCAGCATAATACCGAAATTACGAGAATACATGAAATCGGAGGCTCTCTCGGATTAAAAATGTTTACAAATAGCCAATAAAGTCTTTGATATTATTGTTTAGAATATATTTAGTGAGACATTTTGCAGTATAATAAATGTTATAATAAGATAATAATGAAACCAGTAAGATACAAGCTCGAGAACAAAAGACAACAAAAATTAGTCTATCTAAATGGGGATGTTCTTTGAATGAAATGTCTGATTAGAAAAATAAAACTTTATTATCCAGAAATTTGAATTATAGAGGGTGTTTTCCTTTAACAGGCTCTACTCAGAGCCAGGGAGTTGGAGCTCGATCTATTAACCTGAATGGCACCAAATTGGTAGGGGGGATAATGAGGACATGGGAAGACAGATTTTGTCTTAAAAATGTTCTAAAAGTCGCCGAAAAGGAGAAATGTGGCGCTGATATCATTTAAAACTTCAGCGCCGCATTTCCCCTTATTCTTCAGTATAAATATCCAAACTTAAATCATCTAAGGCGTTTTGCATAAGAAGACTAGTACAGTCATGGTCAGAGAGAGCGATAACGAGGTCACGTGATACGACATCTCCAGTTAGGTTGTATTGTGCAGTATCGAATTATTTCGCCTTTTGTGAGTAGAATGAAAACACAACACACATATAGAAATATCAACAAATCTTGACACTGTAGTGACGTGCAAAAAATAAATAATAGCGATTCGGAGATATTTGAGTGACACTGATACAGCTCATCTTATGGAAACACCTAATTGCGAAGTGGAAGACGTTTCTGAACATGAAAATCATACAAGTGAGGAAAGTGAAACTTCTGATTATAATGGCAATATTGTAACTCAAACTGTTCATAATGTGCAGTATATTCAGTAGGGCGGGCCGAAAAAGGGGAAGTTTCTTAGAGCTTTTTGTGGTAGCGCGGAAAAGTTGCGAGCTACCATCATTAAAAAGTATTCAAAATCTTATAACGCTGAATTGATATCTTTTGTCGCCTCAATGGGCAGAAAGTCGAGAAAATTGGGCTAAAAATGGTCAAAATTCAAAAATTAATATAAAATCACAGATTTCGATTATCAGTTTGCGGTAGTGCTTAACAGTTACTATTTATTAACAACACTTTTACAAAATTTTAGAATTATAGGTTAATATCTTCTGTCGCCTCAACGACGCTGAATTTTGG
The DNA here is from genome assembly GCA_013235015.1 of Araneus ventricosus. NCBI lineage: Eukaryota > Metazoa > Arthropoda > Arachnida > Araneae > Araneidae > Araneus > Araneus ventricosus. Next base: position 26,446 of record BGPR01007461.1, read on the forward strand.
AAATTTAAGGCGAATTTTTAAATAAATACACGTTTTACTTACCTCATTATAATGCGAATCGAAACTTTATTCGTCCTTTGAAACATACAGAATTATAAAAGAAATATTTTTGTAATCTTTTCTGGACTCAAATTGTGACATTTGTTTTCTGGATTCTAGTGTAGCTCTTACAAATCCAACCCTGTTATGCGGTACAACTCTTTTTCTGGAGGCTTCAGTGATGAGTTTCACAATTCTCTCAACTGCTTGTGTGTGTGAAGGAAATTTATTAAAGTTCCAGCCGTCCATTGGCACATCGTCCTCTATCATCTTCAGAAATTCATGAGAACTGATCTGTCTGAAAACAGGCGGTGTGACATTACAAGCTTGCCAGTCAATGAGATCTATGTAGTCTGTAGCTCCAAAGGTAACAGCAGGAATAACGAATCTATGAACACAATTTCCTTCTGGGCCAATTTCAGCATTTATTAATATGTAACCAATGCACTATTGGATAATTTTAGCAATCTTATTTTTCTGGGATGTGACGGCACAGTAGTGAACACTGGAGTGTTTAATGGTGTAATTCGCAGGCATGAATTGAAACGTCATCGACCAATCCAATGGATTATCAGCTTACTTCATTTCAACGAGTTGCCATTACGACACCTATTTGAGCGCAAGTCTTCTGGTCCATCGTCTTACACCTCAGACATGAGACGAAACCTGAAAGCATGCCAGAAGCTGCCACTTGTTGCTTTTAATAGTATTGAATGTGACTCGCCAGACACTAATCCCAACAACCTAAGTTGTGATCAGAATTACTTATTAGAGATTCGCATAGCCATTAGTTCTGGAGTTGGTTCTTCAGATCTAGCGAAGCGTTAACCGGGCACGTTGAATTTGGCCCGCTGGCAAACAACTACAAATCGAATATTGAGGCTTTATATATCAACATCAGACCCATCAAATGAGTTGGTAACTTTTGTTGTATTTATTCTAAGATTTTACGCACCCACATGGTTCAGAATTAAGGCTCATCATTCCATAAAGGATGGTGATAGACTATTGTGGCATTTCATCAGTTCATCTTGATACTTGCCTAAGAAGTATCGTGATATTATTGAACCAGTTATTTCTCGCAACGCTTACTTTGCGGCTCCAGAAAACATGCTTTTGGCTATGTTAACTCATGAGAGATGCCATATTAGAACCCTTGCATCTCGGCGAATTATTAAGGCAAGGGAAATTGGCCGAGATGGTAATTAGGAGAAAAAAGAGAAACAACGTTATAGAATACAATTATTGTGAGTTACATGGATTTTGTCAAAATTTTAAATTAAATGAGAGAGCAACAATTACTGATAAGAATACCACGGCTACGGCAATGCAAACCTTCACACATATATATTGTCTTTCTTGAATTTTTATTGCAGAGCTTATAATAAAATATAATTTTCATTATTAGATACATTTGTGATATTTCAGATCATTTTATTATAAAAGATAGGGATTAAAATCACTGCTTTCTAAAATTATCTGAAACATGGGAAAATTTCCCAAAGCGGCTCAATCTCATGATACCACTTTTACACAAGTCGAATCTGATTGGCTAATCGGATCATGTCATCGGTCACATGGATTTCTCGCCAATATTCCAGTAACTTTTTTTATTTTGAATGTGCGCTGTTTTTTCAATTACAAGCTTATGACGCTTTACGTTTTCAATGAAAAAGCGAAGCTACGAGGTTCCCGCTTTGCTGAAAGCGAAGCCGCTGATGTTTTTTAAAGTTAAACAATTTGCCCGGTACCCACTTCAGATGTCGAAGGCATCGCGTGCGCTTGCTCAATCAGAAGGTCATGTGAGCTGACAAACCAATCAGATTCGACTTGCGTAAGGTGGTATCATGGGATTGAGGCGCCTGTAAGTTTCCCTTCCTAACTCGACGTGTCTTTGAAGCAGAGCTGCCACAAGAAGATGAATTTGATTAACAAACCTTGAGTCACCTGATATAAGAACCTAGCATTCGATTAACTCTGTGGTTTGGTAAGAAAGTATAAAACCGTTTTTATTTGAATTCAAAAAGGAAGGATTAAGGCACGAGTCGAGAACCTCTAACGCTCGTGCGAAAAACCGCCACTGTGTGTTTGAAAGAAATGTTGAAGATAGTTTTATTGAAAGCAAGGCGATTAAAACAGAACATACTGCAGTTGCATAAAACACATCTGTGACAATTACAAACCACTTGAAATTGATTGACAAAAATCTTAAAATTGTTCCTTTTTCACGTTATAGCTTTGAGTTATTTTGTGGTTTTTTTATCCATCATTCGCTAAACTGCGTCATTCACGTTATAAGAATAGAAAAGAAAGTAACAGCTTGGATTCGCTTTTCCAAACTGGAAAATTTTTATTACGTTAAATAACATAAAGAATACAGACTCTTTATTCTAAGTTGAACAGAATAAAGCGAATTTTCTCTCGCATCATTTCGACAAAACAGTACGTCTAGAGTGGCGATACGTTTTTATTATTTGTGTTATTCAACTGGATGGTTTGAAAAAAACCCTTTCCATTGTTAAATCTTTTAAGGATAAAAATAATTTAATTCAAGAGAAAGATTTCTATAGCCATTGTTAGGTGCATAATAAAAGAATGTGTATGGTACAATTTTTATGAGAAGAAAATTGATGCAGCTGTTCGATTCACAATAGATTTTGGTTTCATTCATGGAATTGCATTTTTTCATCCTTTTAAACCAAAAGTAATCGCTTACGGAATAAAGTGAATTTATCTATATACGGAATTTGTTCGTTTTCAGGTTAAAAAAAAGAAATACTTAGAAAAAAATTACCATAAAAAATGAGAAACTTTCAGAGGAAAATTAAACGATGAAAATAAAGCGATAAATATACGTCCACTCTGTAAAAATGAAAATTCATAAATAGTTTGGACACTGCAGAAATTTTAATGACTGAATAAACTTTCTTTAAATTTCGCTCACAAATGCTTTAGACCAAAAAGGAAAGGTTTTAGTAGTTTAGTTGCGCCTGTTCGTGACTATGAATGAAATACTTAATAATTTCTGGGTCGCCGTGCCTTATTGGTAAGGTCTCGGCTTCAGTGGAATAGGGCTTCGGTCAGGCTAGAAACCCTATTCCACTTAAGATCCTCCGTGTATGGGGCCTGTTGCATGCTAAATTAAATTTAGTGGCCAAACGTCCTTCCGCTGGTGTGGTTCGGAATTTTGGAAAGGGGTACCAGCTGAGGTGTCGGCCTCGCCATCTAACTGCGGTTCAAAATTACTAGGTCCGTCCCAAAACAGCCCACGTGTTGCTTTAAAATGGTACATTAATATAACTAAACTAAACTAACTTAATAGTTTATTCATTAAAAATCACGTTCCCATATATAGAAAATATTATTCATCTTTAATATTACCATTCCCATCGGATGAAAATATTGTAGATATTTTAAATAATTTTATTGATTTCTCTCCAAGTTGCCACACTTAAAGTTTCTGTAACAATTTTTTAAAAATTATTAATTATTTGAAATTTCAATGCTTATATAAATTTTGTTTACTTTTTAAAAGTCTTAATCAAGTATGGGGAAAATTAGCCTTCGGTAGTTTTTAAAAATCGTAACGCACTTGAACCTGTTCAAAATTATATTCAGATATTAGAAACACTGAATGTCGGAAGGACAGTCAAACTCAATGCTGAAGTAATTATCTTTTATAAAGATTTCACAACTACCCACAAACAGAAATTTATAACATCTCCATCACATGGAAAAAGATATGTAATTTTAGATAAATGCAGAATTTATAATAAAATTATATAACAAATTATGTCAAAAAGGTCTAGAAATTATATTGAAAAATGTCATTTAAAAATGTCGAAGAAACCTTTTAGTAAAACGATTTTCTAAACTATTTTTGCATAGATTGTTAAAGAATCTTAAAAAAAGCAGGTTCTCGGAGAACTTTCATCACTGCGTTTGGTATAGTGATACCTGATATAAACTCCCGAACAGTTCAATGAAATAGTTAAAAAGCATTGATTTAGTCGCAGTTTAAAATTTGATGCATTTCCTTCAAACCGTATCTTTGAATAGTACTAGAAAAGGAAGTTAGTAAAATAAATCGCCTGCCATGACATTCCCACAAATTCTTAAGGATTGAGTCAGTCAATTTAGTTCTGGTGAATATATTTCACCTCAAACAATTATTCTGTAATAGAAAAATAGCTCTGCTTTCAATTATGCTTCTAATCAATATGTCCAAATGCAGGACATCAGAAGAAAATTCCCGAAAAGTACGAACGGTATAATCTAATTTCCTGAGAATAAAATATTCCCAAGAAAACTGCACAGGTAAAGAAATTTTTCCATTGATCTTCGTTGGTTAACGAAATCACAAGCAGTGCTTTTGTATGACTAACTGAATTGAAACAGAAATTCCGATTCTTTCCATTTTCCTGATCAGTTTCTTGCTTCAGGTTCCTCTATAGTGAGAGTATTTTGTTTTGAATGTAACGAAATAAAATTGATCTGAGTGCTGAATGTATTTTGTTGAATGGAAAAGAAGATGAGTTTTCTCTCGTTTGAGATTTCATTTACAGTTTCTGGTGTTCTTTGGAGATAATGCTAGATGAAACAGAAAGAAAGAAAGAAAAATAACCCCGCTCATCTCTTAAAAATAACCGTTTCTAAAGAACCGTTTTTTCAACTCTATCAAAGGAAAAAGCAGTTAATAACATCTATCTTATACGGAAAGATAAATAATGTTTTAACGTTTGTTATTTATTAGTATTATTAAATTTATCTTTAATATTGTTATCCACGAGTGTGTGTTTCGCCCTTTTGGCAGAATTGACTGTGAAAATTTCGTAGAGGTTGCACAGTTACGAGATCAGGTTTTTCTAAAAATGATTTATTTTATTAATCCAAATCATAATACTCTTCACTGGAGTAATCTAAACAATAAAATAAGTTTTAAAAAATACTTCTCTAATACAAAAACATTGCCAGAACTCATAACCCGATCTCGTTCACGTATATCAGTCTCCCGTTCTCATCTCCAACTGACAAAATCATGTCGACAAGCCGTTGCGTATCAAAACCCCGTTTTATTTGCATTCAAAGTACAGTAGAACCCCGGAAGGTTGAAATCTACAAGTTGGAACACACTCTTCTTAAAACGGCGCCATCGCGCCAAGACGCCAACGCAAGATGGTAAACAAACGTGCATCGGTCACAGTTAAAAGTTAATCGTTTAATCTTTTTTCGAACCCATTGCGTTTGTGGTTTGTCGTTGCACTATCTCCCGTTTAAAATGTAGAATTTCAACAAAACTACTAGCTTTCCTAGCTCATTGAATGTACGGAATCTGTTACTTTTAATTATTCTAATGAAGCAGAAAAAATAGCGCTCGCGATGCCTGCGGCATCTGAAGTAGGCACCGGGAAAAATTTTTTAACTTAAAAAAACATCAGCGGCTTCGCTTTCAGCAAAGTGGGATCCTAGTAGCTTCGCTAGCTTAGTGAATGTACGGAATCAGCTTCTTTTAATTACTCTAATTTAGCAGCAGAACATTTGCCCTTAGTAGCGTTCAAAACAAGTGCAACTTCAAAAATTCCATGCAAACGATTTTTATTACAAGACAAAGAAAAAATCTCTCAGTTATGTGATCGGAAAAATATATCATCGCTAAATAAACCTAAGTTCTATTTGTCATTTATTTACTAATTGAAATCATACTAATTAAAATACATTTTATTATTTAATAAATAATTTAAGTTATTTAAAAATCCGCGTAGTATGTAAACAACTCAAATCACGCAAAACGCTTGCCATGACGTAAGCAATCTAGCCGATGGGTTGCCAATGGAACTAATCCGCTCGATTCCTCAGGTTACCATTTTGGCGATGAAAGCGGTGTGTTCCAACTTGTAGATACCAACCCCCCGGAAATCAGAAATTCCGGATAAACCGAATAACTTTTTTTTAAATTTTCTGACAACTTTTTACTAAAAATTGAAGGAAAAATAAGAATTACGAATCAGAAACCAAGCTAATGTTTATTCGTAACTTAAAAGAAGTATATGAAATGGTCCTTAAGAATGAATACAGCGCCTCCAATTAGTGGAACTAAACTAAGTTATCTTCTTTTTACCATCAACTTGTTTGCCACATTACCTTTCCTACACTTTCACAGAGCACCCAGAGTCAATACTCTACTACATTTGGTATATCAAGAGTTTTTTAAAGAATTTCCCGGATAATCCGAATTCCCCGGAATCCGAACAGAGGTCAGCCCCAATTAGTTCAGATTACCGGGGTTCTACTCTATTTCCAACCTCAGATGACTAAACGAGCACCGATCTGGTTCGAATCATTTGAGATCATTTTATGGAATTGGAAAAATACTATGGGAGACTTCTATCCTCGTATCCGAAAATAAAATGTATTGCTAAATTTTTACAAAATGTCTAACAAATGTCATTAACAAAATAAATTTTTTTCGGGTTCATAGGGGAAAAAAACTTGCCATACGAAATTTCTTTTAAACTGTTCTATAGTAATTAATTCATATAAATTTTAAAAAAATATATATGTGTTACGTGTGTGTGTTTCTTGACTACATACTAGTGTTCCTTAAACATCGATAATTCAACTATCGATAGTGTAGTCGATAATTTTCTCAAACTATCGACTGAAGTATCGACAGTTTTCCCAAACTATCGACTGAAGTATCGACAGTTTTCCCAAACTATCGACTGAAGTATTGATAGTTTGAAACTATCAATACTATCAATAGTTTGAAACTATCGATAGTATCAATAGTTTTCTCCCCAGCTATACTATCGATAAGTGTTCCTCCAGTCGATAGTTTGGAAACTATTTATACTATCGATAGTTCCAGTCGATAGCTTTGAAACTATCGATAGTTCCAGCCGATAGCTTTGAAACTATCGATAGTTCCAGTCGATAGCTTGGTAACTATCGATAGTTCCAGTCGATAGCTCGGAAACTATCGAGTGAAAATGCACCTATCGATAGTATTGCCCGGGAGAATCGATTCTATCTATAGTTTTGAGAAAGTCGATATTATCGATTGTTTCAGTCGATAGTTCCGAAAACCCGATACTATCGACTTGGCTTCGATAGTATCGATAGTCTATCGATGTTTAAGGAACACTACTACATATGGAGTAGACTGAAAAAGTAGGGAATATATAAAGCGATTGAGACATTTGTTCGTTTCCGTCGAAGTAAGGATGAAAATTAAAAGAAAAAATTTCATAATTTGTGCACAACGATTGTATATAACATAACATTGCTATATGCAATGAATACGATTTGAAAAATAAAAAGTATAGGATAAAAAGCACCTTTTGCTAGTAAACTAAAATTTGAAAAATAGTTATTTTGATAAAAAATCTGCTGTAAAAATTGCGTGAAGCTCTGATGTGAATACTTGATGTAAATTGAAATTTTAATCGCATTCGTAATATATTTTAATTTTTAATGAATGTTTAGGGATTTTCTTACATTTGATGTTCATTGCGGCTTACTTTCCTTATTGAATTGTGGTCAGTGCCTCTTGGTTTTATGATTTTAGGTTTGACTTTCCGAATTTTGATTAAAAAATGTGTTTTACATTTCAGCACAGTAATAAAAGCATGCTTTTTTAAAAAAATTCTAATTTTATTATTTTCTAATTTTTAGTCTTAAATATATTTCATAATTTATTAAAATTATTTTTACAGAGTCTTGTAAACAATTATTTTTTCAAATGTATCTCAGATAATGCTTCTCGTAATGAACGAACCAGAACTGAGTAAAACTAAGCAAGTTCTGAAAATATTTGATTATCGAATTAACATCGAAAACACACAAATGCATATGATTTCTTAACTCTAATACTTCAGGAAGTGAGTGCTAGAAAAATCATTTAGAAAATTCCACTTTGCAAACATGAAATTTACAAATATTCTTCGATTCTTTTAAAGGTAACAAACGAATGAATTTTCGGCCGAACGAAACGTCGTCCAGCTTCTCCTTTACCGTTTTTACATTTCTGTAAGTTTGTTTCTTACGCAGTTACAGCCAAACGCGCGTTGTTCGATTTTATTCCTTGTTCCTTAACCTTCCAGCGGGCACGCCTGCACATATCTTACGATATATCGTGCATCGTATTACGTAAATATATAATGCTGCTTTAAAAAAATAAATACAGCTTTCATTTATGTTATCTGTATTTATTAGCTTAATAGTAGACAAAGATTTTATAAATAAAAATTGCACTTAAATTTTTAAAAGAACGATATAAATATGTAATACGATGCACAATATAAGTATCTCCTGAAAACATGCGCCCTCTAAAAGATTAAAGTCACTAAAAACGACGTATGTGTAATGATTTTTATTTTTGATTCCGTTTCAACGTGCTGGCCGCTTAAATGGTTTCGATATTTGGCGAGTCAAGGACAAATTTGGTGCCATTAAAATATTTGAGTCAGATTGCTAACGGACGGAAAACTGAATTGTAATTATGTGAATACTCATAAAAGCAGAAACTTGTATAAATAATTTTCTTATTCGAAAAAATGGATAAAACTCTAAAGACTGCGAAGAAGAGCAGATTTTAAATTTTTTTCGGGGGAGGGGGCGCAAGATCTACTGTTTACGGAACCACAAGTTCCCGATTTTTCAGTTGTTATTCGATTTCAAGGAACAGTTTGTTTCCAATTTTCGAAAATAACCAAAACTCGCACTACTGATTCCTAAATAATGAGTATCCACTGTTTGTTTGGATGTAGTAAACAAAATGCACCAACTACTGAATATAATTTTCGTCTCGGCTTCACACTCTGCATCTAGCAAGATTAGTTTTCGCTATCTGTTTTGAGATTTGATTTTCAGCTTTTATTGCCACATAGAGTTTAGTTTTCCACGGCAACTCGGAGAGAGTTTGTTGCCAGTAATTTATTCATGAATTCGAAATCAATCGACTTCAGAATTGCCACTGAGAGGTCCAATTAAAACTTTGACTCCTCTTCTGCATTCCTAACGTTGTGTTGCCTTTATTTTGACGCGATGAATGGGTGAATTTAGAAGAGGGAGTTCCAGTCAGTGACTTGGGTATTCGCTCGCAAAATAAAACTCGATGCTATGCGAGCCTATATTCAGAGCTAAATTTTCATTTCAGAGGTCTATCTGAACAAGAGTTGGTTGAAAGCAATTCTTCTTCAATCCTCAAGAATGAGCTGCAATATATTGTTATAAAGATATAATGTCGCTTTCCTACCTCGCAAGTCTTATAGTTCGGGATTGAGTTTTACAGCGGTAAGCATGGACTGACGGACAGTGGCCATTCCGGGACCCCTGACCTTGGCAACCATTTTGGCGACAAATTGATGATTCCAGAAAATGCGACCCTTTTCCCGATATCTCTATTAGGAAAGGAAATACGCTTCAATATACGAGAAAACTCCATGTGACGTCACGGCCTGTCGTAGAGACTATAAAAAGACCTCGTTTGGATCAGAGAGAGTGGTGTTGATTCACTGGAGTGACTTTAGAGTTTCGTCTGCAGTGCGAGCTAGGAAGCTGGTGAGCTGAGCGCTATTGAAAGTGCTGTTATTGTCGTTATTAGTGATTTGCTGACTATTAGTGTTTCTAAATATAAAAGTGCTGAACTGTTATTACCTGTGAATTGTTGTCTGTTCACGTTGCTAATCTGTGCAAGATCTATTGTTTCCTGTTACCTGTGTTACGTGTTTTCCTGCATATTTGTGAATAAACCTTCATTCTCCATTATCCTGCGTGTTGGACATTTTACACCATACACCCACAGAACGAGTTTTGTACAGTGACTCAAAAAAGTATTGGGGCACAAGAAACGCTCAAGCTTTCATTTCGTAAATTCTAATATTACATAAAAACAAAAGATAATTTTAATTGTTTTTCGTATCTAAACACTCTGAGAAATCTATTACAACCATTACAATTAAATACAACTAATATAGAAATTAGCTATTTGAAATGGTTCGTCTGCAACTACGAAATTAAGGTCAAAAAAGTATTGGGGCATTCAGGAAAACCAGCTCGATAAGAAGCCAATTCTGGCAGAATGTCTGATACAACTGCAAATAGAATTGAAAACCTATAAAACACTAGTTAAGAAGCAAAATGCAGGAGCTACTACGTTAGTCCATCATTTGCATGGTAGCATGGGTCGAAAAAAATCAGAGATATCCATTGGCATAAGAAAACTTACCATTTGTCATTGGAAACATGGAAGCTCCAAGAGAAAAATTGGTGAAATTGTAAATGTAAGTAAATCTACTGTACATAATATAATTTCGAAATATAAGAAGACAAAATCAGTTAAAAACAAACCAAGAACAGGTTGCCCAAGGTGTTTCACTGAGCTTGAAGAAAGGTGGATTGTTAGAAAAGTTATTTGCAACCCTAAAACCAGTGCAGTGAAATTAACTTTAAAAGCGCAACAAAGGTTTAACAAGTCCGTTAGCCCAGAAATGGTCCGGGATATCTTGAGAAAATACAATTTTCATGGCCGAGTAGCTAGAAGAAAACCATTCCTAAGCAAAGCACATCAAAGAGCTCGTTTAGAATTTGCTAAATCCTATATTAAAAAGCCTCCGGAGTTTTGGAATTCAGTTTTATTTGTAGTTGAAAGTAAATACAATGTTTTTGGAAGCGATGGGAAGCAAATGGTATGGCGGAAACCGAATAGTGAACTGGAAATGAAGAATCTGACTCCTTCTGTAAAACATGGTGGTGGTAGCCAGATGATCTGGGGCTGTATGAGTGCCGTGGGTGTGGGAATTTACATTTTATTGATGGAATTACGGACAAATATATGTATTTAGACATTTTAAAACAAAATTTGAAACAGAGTGCTGAAAAAATGGGCATATTGCCACATTACAAACTCTATCAGGATAATGACCCAAAGCACAATGCTCATATCTGCAGACTCTGGGCTTTATATCACTGTCCCCAAGTAATTAGAACTCCTGCACAGAGTCTGGACCTCAATCCCATTGAGAATATTTGGGACCATTTGAATAACAAAATTCGTAAATTTAAAACTTCCAGCAAAAATGAACTTAGAGGAAAACTCATACCTGAATGGGATAAAATAGAAGGAAATGTTTGTGCAAATCTTGTGAAATCCATGCCTAAACGATTGAATGAAGTCATAAAATGTAAAGGAGGACCAACACATTATTAATAAATAATGTTTGAGTGATATAGAACAATTTTGCTTGCGTGCCCCAAAACTTCTTTGACCATTAATTTCAGTTATGCAACAAGAAATGTTCATTCCAGTATTACTGTAATAATATTGTAAATTAATTTTCATGTTTTTGGATTTTATTTAGTCTAAAGATATGACATGTACAAAAAGCATTTGGTTCAAATAAAAAAATTGATTTATTCTTTCACAAAATGTTTGATAGCTTATGGTGCCCCAATACTTTTTTGAGTCACTGTAACAATATGAAGGTCTGTTGGAGATAAGCTGTCGTGCCGTAAGGTAAAACTTATTGTTCTCTTTTTCCGTACGGTGGCAATTTGTTTTCAGTATGACATCAAGTGTACGTATATAAGCCATGTACTTTATCTATGTAAAAAGTGGATGATTCTAGCGGTAAAGTGTGTGTACTACCCACCTCCTTTTGCCTATGGAGATCCGTGATGGATCAGTTTGTAGTAATGTTTTTAACAGTTTCTTTTAATACCTATCAAGAAGATGGATTTGACACTAATAAATGTTATTATAAATTGAAAAATGGATTCTATCATCATTCTGAGTACTTTGTTATCTCAGTGGTTTCTAATAATGTCCAGGAAAGAAATGACGGCGGTTCAGTTTCTTAAATTATACAGGAAACGAAAGCAAAGTTTCCAGTCTCCTCAACATGTAGTTAACAATACTAACATCATTATTTTTATTTTAATCAAGTATTGTGGCAATACAAGAATTTTAAAATGCTACAACAATTGCGCAACAAATACTAAAGTTCATTATTTTATATGCAAGAAAGAAAATACTTTTAAGAATTGTTTCACAAATTTCATAAAGTTTCCAGTCTCCTCGACATGTAGCTGACAATACTGACATCATTATTTTTATTTTAAGTATTGTGGCAATACAAGAATTTTAAAATGTTACAACAATTGCGCAACAAATACTAAAGTTCATTATTTTATATAAAAAAAGAAAATAGTTTAAAAAATGTTTCACTATTTTCATTCATTTAAATCATTCTTGCAGGGCTCGATATTTCATAAGGCTACGGCCGAATCGCAGTATTCAGGGAGTGAATATGCAGGAAAAACATCAGCGATGCGTTTACAGGTTTTTCAGTATTATTTTGCTAATACCGTATAAAGGGCTGTATTTTATACTTATACATAATATTAATATAGTGGTGCATTCTCATAGCCCATCTCTACAACTTCCGCTGTCCTGCTGATATTGCGCTCATTTACATATAGTTTTTATATAAACATATTTTTAACGTAGGACTACGTTCCTCTCATTCGGGTCTCAGCAAGAAATTTGATTCACACGACAAAACGCCACGAAAAACGTTGTATGGGAGATCCTCTATATCTCGGTAACTATATATGTTCAAATCATAACTATTGTCTTATTTTAGAGATAAAGTGTAACAACAGAAATTACAAAAAAAAAAAAAAAAAAATTGAAAATCGGAAATGTAGTTCAGCGACTACTGAGTCTCAAAGTTGGGCAAAAATACCCAGGAATTGGTGACGTCACACGCATGAGGTGCGCGCGCACAATTGGCTGACGCTCTCGCTTGCAGAAATGAGGCAAGCGAGATTTCGTGAGTGAGTTAAAAACTTTGGAATTTTAGTGATTTTCATGAAGAAGCAACTTGATTTGAACATGGTGTCAACAAATTATCCGAGTACTCAGGGGAATTCATATACTGATTCAACTTTTACAAGAAACATTAGCCGCGAATTATTAAATTATGTATGTTGCTTTTCATGTCATCGACCGATCCTACACAGAATTGTAAAATATCCACGCACGATTACAGAATTCAAAAGAAAAGAATTGACATTGTAATACATTTCATTAAGAAGTAAATCAATTTTCATTGTAACCTTAGTTTTTCTTTTTTATTTCGCCAACTTTCCATACATTAGTAATTCAGAGAAACGAAAGAGAATTGAGAGTAACTTCGAGAAACAAAAGAGAATAACGAGTAACTTCGCGAAACAAGAGTATCGCGAGTAAATTTGAGAAACAAAAGAGAATCACGAGTAACTTCGCGAAACAAGAGTATCGCGAGTAAATTTGAGAAACAAAAGAGAATCACGAGTAACTTTGAGAAACAAGAGTATCGCGAGTAAATTTGAGAAAAAAAAGAGAATCACGAGTAACTTCGAGAAACAAGAGTATCGCGAGTAAATTTGAGAAACACAAGAGTATCGCGAGTAACAAAGAGAATCCGAGAAACTTCGAGAACATAAAGAGTCACGAGAGTAAATTAGTCCTACGCCTTTAACATCAGCGGATGTTTGGAAAAGACAGCCTCCTGTCATTTTTTTGAAAAGTGTGTGACAAAAACCAGCGGTAGTGGTCTGCCCTAAGCTTTCTAGTATACTTCCCAAAAAGTTATCATTTCGCCTCCTTTCCCGCGTGGATAAATACTGCAAACCTTAAAAAATGCGAAATTTCTGTAACCCAGAATGCCATGACTATCCACTAGTTTCCCTTAGCGGGCGCCAATGTCACGAATATCGCCAAGCACTCGCCAAGACGAAAATGGCCTTGCGACATACTAAGAAAATTGAATATGAAATTTACACTTATTTTTTTTAACAAAATGAAACAAAAAATTTTACACAGACCTAAAATTAATGTTATTGGGCCACTTACTCAATTTCATTTGTGCAAGTCATTGTGTTACGGAGTTAAGTCAACACTTTGAAGAATTTGGTCCAAATTTTTATACGAACATACATCCCTGATGATAAAATTGTGTACCAAATTTTATCCATCTAGCTATTTAAGTTTTTTAGTTATCGATTTCATATGAACATGAACACTGACAGACGGCCAGACAGACTTCCCGTGGACGGATTTTAACTAAAATTTGATAGAAACCTACAAATTATGGGTAAAGATAACATACCGAACTTCATCTCTCTAGTTCTATTTAATAGTTTTCAAGTTATCATGTTCACAGATAAACAGACATAATTATAAAATTGTGTTTTTCGGACTAAAGGTTTAAAAAGTGGAGATTCGTCAAAATATCGAATTCGAATTTTTCGACGATTACAATAATTTCTCTTTGTATACGAGAAAGTAAAAAAGATGTACAGACGATGAAAATCCACCTTCCGTTTATTCAGAAATTTTAAAGAATGTTTAAATATTAAGAAAAAACACAATTAGAAATGTTTTAAGATTTTTAGGTGTTGAATAATCACACAACATGTAATGGTTAAAACCTTTCCTCTTTCACAAGTCAATTTTTCAAGCAAATGATTTATAAATTTACGACTTTCAATCTTTTACTTAACATTATTAAACATAGTACCTGCCTAAAAATTAAGATATAACATTTCTTTTTCAATAAAAATTCAGCAATCAATTGTTCCTCGAGGAAAAATAATTTTTATAATATAAAAAACAATTGTCTCCTTTGAATATTATTTTACGGAACTTTCATCAGATATGATGAAAGTTCCGTAAAATAATATTCCATCGGACGTTGAAAGGAAAATTAAATAATACCCTTAAATAATGTAACTTTTCCCTCCATCTTAATATCCTCTTTCGAGCTCTGGGCTCTTGGGCAGCGCCCGCGAGAAAGACCTATGTGAAGTGGAATTTTAATGTTAATCAAGAACGAAATCCGTTGTTGTGACCAAAAATGCAAAAAGAACGCAACTAAATACCTACACTTATACTACTGTTTCGGGATAATATCCAACAAGTCCAAATATCAGGCCTCGTTGTCAAAAATAATCAATTCCTAATGACTAGTTTACGAAGGATTGCACTGCTCGTCGAAATTATATATTAAAGTACTTTTTATAATTTAAGTGGTAAAATTTACACTCGAAATTTATACTTAAGTATTTAAATCAGTTGCATCTTTCGAAATGTTTTCATGTGTTGCGTACATAATGCTTCGAATAACAACCACGAATGAGGTTTCAAATTTTTCCATTGTATCCTTTCTTTCGAAAGAATATTCCTCTTGTCTAGAATTAAACTATTAACCCACCTTTTCTAACTGTAATGACTGTGCACTACGAAGACTGGCACAGATGCAGTGACTCCGAAAATTGAGAACACCTTCGATTTCGATTTAAACTACGGTCGAATAAAAATTAAGAATCATGTTTTTCCTACTTTGGGATCATTAAACGGCATACACTTTCCATCTAAACTTCATAAAAACTTGAGAAATAAAAATTAGTTGAAACAAATTGATGATATGAAAGAAAAATTTGTAGTGTGGAGTCACAAAATTGACAGTGTACTTTCGAAATCCGTATTTAAAACTACAACTAAATTTATAAAAAATTATTTTGTACTTTAAATCTAAAGAAGGTTTTCTCTCATTAACGGTTTCTATTATTAAGATTGTTATTTTTTAGCTATTTACATGAAAAATTGTAGGATTAGGATCTGAAGTTAACTGGCACTTAAACTAGCAAATGACAGAAATTTGTTACGAAATATAGCAAAGAAACTTGGACGAAGTTTGAATTACGTCTAAAGATTTTAATGAAAATATGGTACATTGCAAATAAAACAGGAACAAACCGAAAGAAATTTTGAATCCAACAGCAGAGGGAAAATACATCAAGTAAAGATTGATCCCAAAATAAGAGCTTACAAATTTACTTCAAGTACTTCTAAACTGTCTCTTTAGAAACAGTACGAATCGTCCTAAAGAAAGCAGGCTAAAATATCAAGAGAGCTTCGTTAATAAAAGGAATATAGCTGAGCGATTGTAATATGACAAACACTACATTTTAAAATCGTAACAGTTATGGAATGAAGTTGTTTTCAAAGATGAATGCAAGTTCAATATTTTCGGAATTGACGGTCATCATATGTTGTGGCGTAAGACAAATACAGCCTAAGATAAAGACCCCCCCCCCAAACACAAAATTTCATTTTTGAAGCCTGGAGGAGGGTCAGTAATGGTTTGGAGGTGTATGGTAGCAGGGCCGGAGAAGTCAAATACAGCCAAAGATAAAGATCCCCCCACACACAAATTTCATTTGTGAAGCCT